>LBNU01031001.1:0-10938 GCA_014162995.1 Artemisia annua | reverse complement strand
AAAGAAGGACTCGATCACCAACGTTGAAAATGCGGTTTTTTATTTTTGAGTCATGAATCTTCTTTGTCTTTTCTTTGTAGATCAAAGAGTTCTCGTATGCCTGATCACGAAGTTCATTTAATTCATTCAGCTGAACTCTACGGTGATCACCCGCTGTCTGGAGATCGAAGTTAGCATGTTTCAAGGCCCAGTAAGCTTTGTGCTCAAGCTCGATCGGTAAATGACACGCCTTTCCGTATACAAGCTTGTACGGAGTACACCCGATGGGTGTTTTGTAAGCTGTACGGAAGGCCCAGAGTGCATCATCTAGTTTATCCGACCAAGAGGCACGGTTTTCTCCTACTGTCCGCTCCAGAATCCGCTTAATACCACGGTTCGAAACCTCCACTTGACCACTTGTTTGGGGGTGATACGCAGTGGAAAGACGGTGAGTTACACCGTACTTTTGCATGACTTTATCAAATTTGTCATTGCAAAAATGTATACCACGATCACTAATAATGGCTCGTGGAGTTCCGAACCTAGCAAAAAGAGATTTCAAAAATTTTACAACAACTCTGGCATCATTGGTGGGTAAAGCTTTCGCCTCAACCCATTTTGACAAGTAATCAACGGCCATGAGTATGTATTTGTTTCCTCGAGATGATGGAAATGGCCCTATAAAGTCAATGCCCCATACGTCAAATATTTCACAGACTTGGATGGCATTTTGAGGCATCTCATTTGTCTTTGAAATATTCCCGTGACGCTGACAAGCGTCACAAGCTTTGACAAAATCCTGGGCATCTTTATAGATCGTGGGCCAGTAGAAACCAGAATCAAACACCTTCTTGGCGGTGTAGTTAGGATTATGATGTCCCCCCGTGGGTCCATCATGACAAGCTTTNTGGACAAGATGGTTTGCAGGTGCAAGTGGGGGTGTGAAGGTGGGAGGGAAGAAAGGTTTGACTGAGGTCAAACCTCAGTTTTATATAACGGGGGTGTGGGTTTGGTTGTGGTGTTGGGCCAGAAGGGGTAATGGGCCAAGGGTTGATGGGTTTAGGATTATTAGTGGGTGGGTTATGTTGGGTTGGATTTTGGGTTTATGATAATAACAAATGATCCGTTTGGTTTGTAGTATAGTTTAGCCCAAGGACTAAAATGTAATATTCTGAATTTTGAAGGGCTGAGTTTGACAACATTACAAACTTATCAAAGGGGCCATTCTTGCCAAGGATGAATAGTACAAGGACCACAGTTAATATTTTCCATTTTTACACCTCCAAGGACTATTTCTGCCAAACTTTGAAACTCCAGGGACCAATCATGTAAATTCACCAAACTTTTCACCCAAGGACCATACTTGATTCTTTGTGAACTCCAAGGACCAATGTTGACTTTTTCATCCAAAATTATTGCTCAGGGGCCATTTCTGCCAATTTTGAAAGTAGAGGGACCAAAATTGTAAATTTATGAAAATTTCCACCAAAGGACTAATTTTGATAATTTGTGATTTCAAAAGGACCTTTGGTGACTTTTTATTTTAAGTAAGTGCTTAGGGACTAGTTTTGTCAATTCTTGATAGTTGAGGGACTGAAACTGCCAATTATGCAAACTTTGTTTGTTTTTCATTTGTTTTTAAACATTTTGCATCTAAAACATATAAAACACAATCCTGAGATATTTTCAGTATTTTGATGCATTATTGGGTGTTTTTGAAGGTTTTGGCAGTTCATATAAGACAAAAATGATGAGTATTTACACACTTATCAATCCCCCACACTAAAATATTGCTAGTCCCTAGCAATCTTTTATGAAGACTTAATGGATTTGATGTCTCTTTACCAAAAGCCATTACTTCTGGAGTAACCAAATGTTTCAGTTCAAGTAAGAACTATGGTACACTGATAACCATATGATTTTGAGCAAACCATCAGCTGTCAACGGATTTGATTTGTCTTTACCAGAAGCCGTTTGCTTCTGGACTAGCCAACTCTTCACGATTAAAAGATATGGTGAGCTGAATACCATGCAATTTTTGGCAATTTGCAAGCCGTAAACGGATTTGAGATATCTTTACTGGGAGCCGTTTGCTCTCGGATTAGCCAGACCTTTTGTGGATGAGACATGGTGGACTGATAACCATTTGTCGTGTTAGTGCAAAGCACTCATACCAGAAAAAAATTTTTTGGTCAAAATGGGGGTATTAAGGCATTTAGAAGGTAAAAATGTGATCAAAATTCGCCAGAATTTCCCCCCCACACTAGAATTGAATATTGTCCTCAATATTCAAAGTCCCGGCTATTATGCCGACATTTTGAACGTAAAAAGTTTGGATTGAGGCAAGTGTGAGAACATCATAGTTTGAAAAGTGAGCTAAATAGCTAAAGCTTCTTAAATAGAAGCTATCACTTCTTTTAAAATGATGATGATTTTTTTTTTTATTTTTTTTTTTTTTTTTTTTTTTTTGAAAGATATGTACATGCAGGGGCCATCTCCCCCACACTAATTTGGTAGAAAGTAGAAAGAAGTCAGAAACACGGGTGAATACCCGTGGCATGCTAGTTTTTGATCACCGAGTCACTAGCTTGACTCGATCCCCGCATTCATTGGTTCATGGGGAAAGTTTGGAGATCCGGGACAACCATGGGTGGTATGTCCTCTCCAAAGTAATGCTTCAACCTGTGACCGTTCACTTTGAAATTTGGTCCGTCTGTTTGAGACAATTCGACGGTACCATATGGATAAACTTTAGTCACAGTGAAAGGGCCAGACCAACGGGTTTTTAGTTTGCCCGAGAAGATCTTTAATCTAGAGTTGAAAAGAAGGACTCGATCACCAACGTTGAAAACGCGGTTTTTGATCTTGGAGTCATGAATCTTCTTTGTCTTTTCCTTGAAAATCAAAGAGTTCTCGTATGCCTGATCCCGAAGTTCATTTAATTCATTCAGCTGAACTTTACGGTGATCACCCGCTGTCTGGAGATCGAAGTTTGCATGTTTCAAGGCCCAGTAGGCTTTATGCTCAAGCTCAATCGGCAGATGACACGCCTTCCCGTATACAAGCTTGTAAGGAGTACACCCGATGGGTGTTTTGTAAGCTGTACGGAAGGCCCAGAGTGCATCATCTAGTTTATCCGACCAAGAGGCACGATTTTCTCCTACTGTCCTCTCCAGAATCCTTTTAATACCACGGTTCGTTACCTCCACCTGCCCACTTGTTTGGGGGTGATACGCAGTGGAAAGACGGTGAGTTACACCGTACTTTTGCATGACTTTATCAAATTTGTCATTGCAGAAGTGTGTACCACGATCACTAATGATGGCACGTGGAGTACCGAACCTAGCAAAAAGAGATTTTAAAAATTTCACAACAACTCGGGCATCGTTGGTGGGTAAGGCTTTCGCCTCAACCCATTTGGATAAGTAGTCAACAGCCACGAGTATGTATTTGTTTCCTCGAGAAGATGGAAATGGCCCCATAAAGTCAATGCCCCATACGTCAAAGATTTCACAGACTTGGATGGCATTTTGAGGCATCTCGTTAGTCTTTGAAATATTCCCGTGACGCTGACAAGCGTCACAAGCTTTGACAAACTCTTGGGCATCTTTATAGATCGTGGGCCAGTAGAAACCCGAATCAAACACCTTCTTGGCGGTGTAGTTTGCATTATGATGTCCCCCCGTGGGTCCATCATGACAAGCTTTAAGAATATCCAAGGCTTCTTGGCCATGGACACACCGCCTGATGACTTGATCGGCACAGATTTTGAACAAGAAGGGGTCGTCCCAGAAGTAATGTTTGACGTCTTTAAAGAATTTGTTTTTCTGTTGGGACGTCATCCCCTTCACAACAAAGTTACCCGCATGGTAATTTGCAAAGTCTGCAAACCATGGGGTAGTAGAGTCACCACGAAAAGAAACCGCATTGAGTGTTTCGAGAGGAAATGTTTCATTTATTTCCTTTTTCTCGAACACATCCTGGTGAGGGTTTTCTAATCGTGATAGATGATCAGCTGCTAGGTTCTCAGCTCCTTTTTTATCACGGATAATGATATCAAATTCTTGCAGGAGGAGAACCCATCGGAGTAATCTCGGCTTTGCATCTTGTTTGGCAAAGAGATATTTCAGGGCCGAGTGATCCGTATACACTATGCATTTAGTCAGGATTAAGTAAGGCCGGAATTTTTCAAAAGCATACACCACGGCTAATAATTCTTTTTCAGTGGTGGTGTAATGATTCTGAGCCTCACTCATAGTTTTACTGGCATAGTGTATAGGCTGAAAGTGTTTGGTTTTGCGTTGCCCCAAGACCGCGCCTATAGCAAAATCACTTGCATCGCACATGAGCTCAAAAGGCAGGTCCCAATCGGGGGCAACTAAGATGGGTGCTTCTGTAAGCTTTTTCTTGAGAGTTTCAAAAGCTTCGATGCACTCGGGAGAAAAGATGAAAGGAGCATCTTTTTCAAGAAGATGTGTCATAGGCCGGGCGATTTTAGAAAAATCTTGTATAAATCGACGATAGAATCCGGCATGACCTAGGAAACTCCTGACACCTTTAACGGTGGTGGGATGAGGGAGCTTAGCAATAACATCGACTTTGGCTCTGTCGACCTCAATCCCGTTTTTAGAAATCTTATGGCCAAGGACAATGCCTTCTTTGACCATAAAGTGGCTCTTCTCCCAGTTTAGACAAAGATTGGTGTCTTCACACCTTTTAAGCATGGCATCTAAATGGGAGAGGCATGATTGGAAAGAATTCCCAATGACCGAGAAGTCATCCATAAAGACCTCCATAGTTTTCCCGATCATGTCGTGGAAAATGGCCATCATACATCGTTGGAACGTGCCAGGAGCATTACATAAGCCGAAAGGCATACGTCTGTAGGCAAAAGTTCCGTATGGGCATGTAAAGGTGGTCTTTTCTTGATCCTTTGGATCAATGGGAATCTGAAAGTAACCCGAGAAACCGTCTAGGAAACAATAGTACTCGTTTCCCGCTAATCTCTCGAGCATCTGGTCCATGAAGGGTAGAGGAAAATGGTCTTTACGGGTGGCATCATTTAACTTTCGGTAGTCAATGCATACTCTCCATCCCGTAACCAATCGAGTTGGAATCAACTCGTTTTCTTCATTTGTGACAACAGTAATGCCACCCTTTTTAGGAACGCAATGAATTGGGCTAACCCAAGGACTGTCAGAGATAGGGTAAATCAACCCGGCATCAAGAAGTTTGATAACTTCTTGTTTGATAACCTCGTGGATTTTAGGATTAACCCGTCTCTGTTGTTGAACTGCTGGTTTGAAGTCATCCTCCATTAAGATTTTGTGGGTACAGAAATCAGGATTAATACCCTTGATGTCGGAGAGTTTCCAAGCAATTGCTTGCTTGTGTGACTTTAGAACCTTTATGAGAGCAGCTTTTTCCTCATCTTTCAAGTCTTTAGCAATAATGACGGGTAATTTATCATCACCCTCTAGAAATGCATACTCAAGATGAGGTGGTAAGTCCTTAAGTTCAACCTCAGGAAAATCAGTGGTTTTCTCAACAGACTTGATTTCCTCGTTATGAAGTTGTTGTGGAAGAACGGGAGGGTGGGAGGGATCTTCATTCAATAACTTCTCAAGGAGAAGTATATCCCTGTCCGGGTCAATCTCTTGATTATCAATTCCCTCGGGAATTGAATCATTCTTGAGAAAGGCCTCTATTTCCTCCAAGATGAAGTCACTTCCCTCAAACGGAGTTAGGGAAGGAAAAGAATTATGAATGATAGGTTGAGAAGAAGGAGTGGGATTGCCACTCGAAGAATTATTGGTGAAACCAAGAAATTCCTGAGAATACTCCTCCGAAGCAATATCGATGACATCGATTCTGTTAATTTCTGCGGAGTCATAGTTGGAAGAGTATCTCGAGGTTTGATCAAGGTTGAATGTGATGGCTTCATTACCAACACGCAGAGTGATCTCTTCATCAAAGACATCGATCAGAGCACGACCCGTTCTTAGGAATCCCCTCCCTAAAATGAGAGGAACTCTCGGGTCTGCATCGAAGTCAACAATCACGAAATCTGCCGGAAAATTGAACTTTCCTACATTCACGAATACGTCCTCAGCAATACCGAGGGGACGAGATATAGAGCGATCTGCAAGCTCGAGAGTCATGCAGGTAGGAGTGAGTGCCGGAAGAGAAAGTTTCTTCCAGACCGAGTGAGGCATTAGGTTGATGCTTGCACCAAGATCGGCCAAGGCATAGCATTCAACCATTCCCGGGAAAATGCATGGAATGAGGAATTTCCCGGGATCTCCCAGCTTTTCGGGAAGCTGTTTCAACAATACTGCAGAGCAGTTCTCGTTTAATGGAGTTTTTGCCATCTCGAAGAGTTTTTCCTTGTTATTTAACAGATTTTTGATCGTAGATGCAAACTTGGGCATCAGAAGAAGAGCATCCGCGAAGCTAATGTCAAAATGTAATTCTTTAAAAATTTGGAAAAATTTGTCCAGTTGGTGACTAGCTTTCTCGCGGAGCTTTTGATCTTGTAAACGTGATGGATAAGGAATCGAGGGTTTGAGATTTTGTTTTTCAACGGGATCAACTGGAGGTTCAAAAACAACTCCAGGTTTGGATTTGGGTTTCGGGACCGGGACAACTTGAGGGTGGACGTCATCGGTATCTCCGTTATTAGTAGGAAGTACCGTGTCCGTGGTAACCTCAGGTTCACGTTCCGCTACTTGAGAAGAAGAGGTAGCGGGAGCCGTGGGTCCTTTGTATGAAACTCCACTGCGGGTGGTGATCGCCTTAACATCGCCCCTCGGGTTAGCGATCGTGTTGCTCGGAAGTGTTCCTGAGCCCGAGGGTCGATCATTTAAAGACTTCTTGAGTTCGGAGATCTGATTGACCAACAACTTGTTCATTTCTTCTTGGGACTTCATGAATTGCTTAAGCAACTCATCAGATGAAGGTCCAGTAGGAACAATGGCTTGAGTATGATTGTTAGGAACATTTTGAGGCCGATTGTTTTGAAAATTCCCATGATGTTGGTTATTACCCTGAAAATTGTTTCCCTGATGAAAATTACCCTGATTACCATGACCTTGATTTCTTTGAAAATTTCCTTGGTTTTGAAAGCCTTGGTTATGACCGGAATTGAAATTCCCTTGGTTGTTGAAACCTTGGTTCATTCGATTTTGGTTTTGATGAAAATTTTGGTTCCGGTTTTGACCATTTTGATTTTGAGACTGATTAAATCCGGGTGGTCCGAGGAAATTGTTGGAACGATAGCTTAAGAGATTACGGTCCCCCTGTGGTTGGTAAGAATTACCCCCCGTATTGTAGGAACCTTGAGCAGCATATACGTTCTCGTGAGTGAAGCCACCGGTGGCTGGGCACTCATTATAAGGATGTGGACCACCACATGTTTCACAACTGTGACTGACAGCTCTGACTTGATTATTGATGTTCTGATTAGATTGATGCATTCTCAACACAGCAGTGGACAAGTCATCCATCTTTCTAGTGAGAGCAGCTATTTCAGAGGAGGCTGGATTGACAGATTTACATGAATCATTCCTCTCAGCTGAGGAATCCCAGAAATTGTGGTGGGCAGTCATGTTCTCAATGAGATCATAGCACTCCTCGGGGGTCCTTTTCATAAAGGTCCCTCCAGCAGCAGCATTGATCGTGTCACGGTGACGGAGAGTCAAACCATTGTAGAAAGTATCTATGATGGTGACTAGAAGCATGTTATGATTGGGACATCGATCAATTGCAAGCTTATAGCGTTCCCATGCCTCAAATAAGGACTCATCGGGAAGCTGTCGGAAGTTGCTAATATCATTTCTCAACTTAGTTACCATGGATGGTGGAAAGTATTTTGCTAAAAATTTGGTAACCATTTCATCAAAAGTGTGGATCGAATTCTTCGGGAGACGATCAAACCAGGCAGTAGCATGATGAGTGAGAGAATATGGAAAGAGGTATAAGCGAAGGCCGTCATCGGTGACACCATTCTGCTTCATACTCTGGGTGACGGTCAAAAATTTATCGAGATGCTTATTTGCATCGTCACCCGGTAAACCGTGGAACTGACACGAATTCTGGACTTGCTGGATCATGTGGTGCTTGAGTCCAAAATCCGTGGAACTGATAGTGAGTGGTGCAATGGGTCCTCCCCTCCCCTGCATAGTAGGCTGACACAGCTCCTCCATCGTTCGGAGATCGGGAGCTGCATCCCCAGTTTCAGATTTGGGAGGGGGTGGAGGGGGTGGTGGGTTATCGTCAGGCATATTAATGGATATTTCTTCAGCAGCAAGCAATTCAGCTATGCTCTTTTGACGATTCCTTCTGGATTGGGAACGAGTGCGCATGCACTAAAAAATATTCACAAGTAAAACAAGACCGAGGCAAAACAACAGTGAACTTAAACCAATAACCACAGTGTGACTGGCTTCTTTGAAAAAGGTACACCAATCACAAGAGTACAATGGCAAGTTTTAATCTTTAGTTTGGGAACTTATTAATGTTCATACACCCAGTTGGGTTGTATTCTGCCTTGATTTGCGGTGGTAATATTTTACGTAATTATTTAACAATAAAACAAATGTTTTTGGCTTTTTGGGGTGTGTGTGAAAAAACTTGGAAATTATTTTTGGAATCGATTCGTTAACCGAAATCGTTCCTTTAAGACTACTCGCAGGTTGGCGGGAGAGAAGAATGGATCTCTCTTCGGTTCGCAATTTAATGTCAGAACCTCCGTATTCCAACTGTATAGGTTGTAATCTTAAAGAATCGAAGTAATTTAACTTCACGATTTGTTTTGTTGTTTATGATTTTTTTGGTGTTGTTAACACTTTAGGAAAAGTGTTAATGACTTTTTTCTGATATGATTAAGATTTTTAAAAAAAATTTTTACAAAGTGATGTGATTTGTACAAGGAGGGTTTTGAAAATCACTAAACCTAAACGTTTTTGAAAACACGCAACAACCTCCCCGGCAGCGGCGCCAAAATTTGACTTCTCCCAAACAGTCAACTAAGTCAACCAAGGGTTCCTGGTCAACTAAGTCAAGCTATGAGAGAGAAAGTGATCAATTTATGATCCGGTGTAAGCACAGTGTATCCCCGGGTCGTTATGTCCCAGCGAGATTGAAATTGTGTTTTGGAAACGTTTTGGGAATGAGTGATTTGGGAATAGTAACCAGATAAAGATTTGGATTGATTTACACTAATGGAAATTAGATAAATAACATATATTAACATTTACTGGGAATCAGATAAACCTAAAATACAAATGCGTGCTGGAAAAATGGGAATTAAGCAAAAATAAACTACAGGGGGTGAAAATGACTTTTTTACAAACTTAATATTAAAAGAAAATTTTATAAAAAAGAAAAATATTTTTTTGATTATTTTATTATTTAATATTAATTAAAACTATTTAATACTTATAATAACTATTTAAGTTAAACTAAATATAATATAATAATAAATAAAACTAAGAAAATGAAAATTTATTTTTAAAAACTCTAAAATAACTTAAAAATAATATAAAAACTAAAAATATGTATTTTTGTCTTTTTCTGAATTTAATATTAATTAATTACTAATTACTTATTAATTAACTAATTAACTAATTTAAATTACTAATAATACTAAAAATGACTTAGAAAATTATGAAATATTTTATAAAACTAATTAACTAATACAGGAACCTTAAAAAATTATAAAAAGTTTATAAAAACTATTATTACACTATTTTATTAATTATTTACTTAATTACTAATTAAAAACTATTTAAACTAATTTAATTAAGATAAATAGAAAATGAACAGTAATAATTATGAAAATATTTTCTAAAAATACTAAATGAATTATAAAACCTAGGAAAAATATAAAAAAGTACTAGTGATTAAAATTAAACAGTAGAGGATTTTCTTTTTGGTTTTTCAATTAAAACTAATTTAACTATTATTAATTATTATAAATACTAAATTAACAGATAAAAATCTAAGAAAATTATTATAAATACTACAAATGACCAGGAACTTATGAAAATTATAAAAATGAAAATTGCTTTTTGAAAAAGCTGAACAATAAGCCAAATGGCTTAAATAGAAGCTATCACTTTATTAAAAGTGATGATTTTTTGAATTTTCTTTTTGACAGATGATTAAACACTGAAAATGAGTAACTTTTGTGAAAAAAGAATTTTTGAAACTTAAAAATAAGCTGTGTGTGAGCTATTAAGCTCAACAGTTGAGCTTTTGGGCTCAAAGTGAGATTTTAAGCTCTAATAAGCTCACAACAAGCTACACAAAATGAAACAAAGGTAAAATAAGATGAACACAAGTTAAAGGTACTAGGGATAAGCTAAAGGAACAAGAAAAAGGGACTGAATAAGCTAAACACAATGAATAAGCAAATCCAAAAACCACTCAGAACCCACAGATCTGCAGGCTTCTTTATGGTCACTTAAAGCTTATCAAATAAGCTTTAAAGCCAAAAATGAGCATTGAACCAGAAAGATGGGGTTATGAGCTTTCCAAAAAGCTCAAGCTCAACCTGTGGGAACCACTGGTGAGCTTTTGGGGGGTTTATGAAAATGCTCAAGTACACTGAATGATCAGTGTACTGAGAAAAATTAGACAAGAAACAAATTCAATTCTAGCTTATCAAATAAGCTTGTGAGTGCAAAATAAGCCCTAAACCTTTGAGCTTGGTGGATGGGCTTCTCAAAGAACCCAAGCTCACACTGTGGTATCCACAGGTGAGCTTATGAGAGGCTTATGAACTTCCCTTTCTACACTGATGAGTCAGTGTATAAGCTAAAATTGAGAGGGCAACAATAAGCAATCCAAAATATAAGGGCAGTTTATGGGAACAAATCAAAACATGGCATAGCAAGCTGGCGCAGAAGGGCTTGTCAAAGAGAAATAAATCACAAGCTAATGTCAAGTATCAAGCAA
>LBNU01031000.1:9499-32453 GCA_014162995.1 Artemisia annua | reverse complement strand
TTTGAGCAGCCTGAGTCCAAATACCACAGGGCGATTTGTACGACCTACATTTGAAATCAGACAGATATATGGATAACGGACAAACTTGGATCCCCAACCAAAAGTGGGTTCCGATTGGTTAGCACAAACATCAGAATTGGAAGAATTAATAGTGGCCTTAGTCATAACATGATATGCTGGGGAACTAGACTTATGGTTAGCACATTGGGTTCCTATAGGAAAAGTTCTACCAGATTTATTCCAAATCCTAATGTTGGGAAGCTTAGGATTAGACTGTTTGGCAAAGGGGCAATGACTTCCTATTGATATTATTCTTCCAGTGGGTCTCCAATGATAGCCAACATTAGTAAATTTCCTTCCTGTTGCTTTCCAAACATGTTTTCACGATTATAATAAACATTATGACAACCAGGGGATACTTTAGAAGCATACAAACAAGTCTTAACACACACATCATGATTACCAAAATTTAAATAGTTATTACAGATCTCACAGCTGGTTTTAGAATTCGAATTAATTAGAGTACGCCTAGAGCTAATACTAGAATCAACATGATTCTCAACGTTCAAACCAGTTTTATTGTTCCTAATGTGGTCTTCTACTTTCTTTCCTTGAGCACTTATAGCTGGCGAAGTCCTATCATTCCTTGTATTGCAACTAGACTTTGACCCGCTAGCAATAGTGACAGCTTTTACTCCTGTAGAATTAATGATGGGAACATTAGAACGAGAAACTGGTGTTTGATTTTTGGTATCTGATGTGTTATGTTTTGGTGATGTTATGGCCACTTTAAAGGCAACATGCTTGTTCTTAACCTTAGAGGAGAAATCATTAGACTTATCACGCATGCAAACAGCTTTAGGACATGTACCAATCGCATAATCTAAAAGCTCATATGATCTGTTAGAGATATAATACACATCACGGATGCCAATGTCCGCAGGGCTCACTATTCTAACCTCTTCAATAGTTTCGCAAAGGATATCTAGGCAATCCTTGAGATACCTCAGGTACTTACTGTGAACAAACACATTATTCCGAAGGGGAAGAGGAATATTAATGGCATCAACATCAGTTCTTTTTGTTTTCCCTTTCACCTGAGTCTTTAGATTCTCATTTTCTTTGAGCAAAGAAGTTATCTTTTCATTGTTTTTATCACGCACGATCTTCATCGAATCATGTAACTCTTTGTAATGTTGTTTGATTTTAGAGTTTTCAGCTTGAAAACAATCATTTTCGTATTTCAAATCGTTAATGACATTTTGAAGTTGCAGATATTGAGAATCTAAACACGGAGGTTTCTGGGAATCAATCGCATCACATTTATTATCAATCACATCACATTTATTCGTCTTAGATTGAGCAATTTGAAGCTTCAGTTTCCGAATCGTGTTAGTGTGAGCTTGAATTCTTTCATCCCTTTTGGCTAATTCAAAATATGCATCAAATTCAGGAGCATCCGAAGATGTCTTGGCATTTGAGTTTCTAATTCTTTCTTCTAGATGTTGGTATCTTAATTGCAAGTTAAGATTATCAACCTCTAGTTTTGAAAATTGCTTGACCATGTTATCATGATCATCTTTTTGAATTTTTTCGCGCAGTTTTAAATTCTCCCCCTCAAGCTCAACAACACGATTCTGGAAAACCTTTAATGTAACAGACATATCATGAAATTGGGAAGCAGTTAAAGAAGAATCAGTAGCAGTATAAAACACATCTTGAGCAATGCACATAGCAATCAAATTATCATTCATGATGAGAGCATTCTTCCTCGCAATTTCACTATGTTGAAGATCTATTACAGTTTGTTTTCCTTCACGTTCCTGGTTTTTAAACACCTCTTTCATTTCATTGATCTCTAGTTTAAGGGACGTTTCCATGTATTCAAAATGGTTTTTGATTTGTTTAAAAAACGGAATGACTTCTGTGAGATAGCATTCTTTTGTAACTTCAAAACCCCTTTCCCCCTCAGTAATTCCCGTTGGAGTAATCCTCTTTTTACATGTTTTGTCAAAATCCGCAAACATTTGATACAGTACATACATGCTAATAAGAGTTTTACATTGAGTGGGAAGTGCTATCTGAACTAGGTTCATGGGTGTATTGGGAGGATACACCGTTGGTTTAGCAAACTTAAGGGGAGTGGTAGCCATAAGAAGTTCAGCTTTCATTTTTTCCACATCTAAGGCCCAAAAAATCTGTTCAGGGGTTAACCTAGTTTGGGGCACAAAGACAGTCAATCGGTTCTGCTCATAGTAGTTATGGGGCTTGATATTAACACGCTTTGCAATGCACATGGGATCCTTCATCTTATCCTCAAGTCTTTTCCTATTTTCAGTTTCACTTACATCAATCTCTTCTGTATCACGCACATCAGGGGGATCATGATTGGGTTTAAGCATCACATTGAAGTCATATAAGGCAGGTTGAGAGGCACTAACGCTCCTAAGATAATTAGTTTTAGGCACTCCTGTCTCCTTATCACTATGTTTATCACGAAGCTTAATGTGCTTTTGTATCATTTGAGCAGTTTGAATGGTTTGGCCTTGTGTGTACAATTTGTTTTCAAGCTTGTTCTTTAAGGCCTTTAATTGGGAAAAATCGTTTAGAAGTTTGGCTTCCTTACTTTGAAAATCTAATTTTAGTGTGTTGACACTATTTTGAATCTCCTGTTTTTGTTTAACAGTTTGATCGATTTGATTTTGCAAAGATTTTATTTCCCCTCTTAACTCTTCTTCCTTTAAATTCCTTTCGGTAATATATGTACACATTTGCCAATTCATTTTCTGTTCACGTTCGGTTAACTCAAATTTTGCACGTTGTTGATACATATTCACCTGATCTTTAAGAATATTAATCCTAGTGGTTAAGGTGTCATCAGGTATAACAGCAGTATATTCATCATATTCACAAGTATCATTATTAACGGAAGAGTCATCACTTGGTAAAGCAGTCTCGACACTTTGTTTCAAGTATTGCTCATATGGGACAACATTGCTATTACCCATATCAGCAGAATTTGAATCAATAGTGTCGGTGTGTTTTACTTCGTTATGAGTCCTTTGATTGTGCATCACATCGTCAACATGTGTATCTTCAGATGCTCTACTAGATTCATCAGACTCTTTATTGTTATCCATATGTTGTTGTTTTGAGAGAACATTAGTGTTTTTCAAACCAACATCATCTGGCGTGACAATACTAGTTTGATGAACCTCATCGAGTATCGTTGGAATGGCACTTGTTTCATATGTGTCATATAATTTGAGTACCTCAGAAATGATGGATGATTTTGATGATCCTGATTGATTTGCCGATGTGACTGCAGATGTAAGCTTGGCCATAAAGATGGTTTGTGCAGTAGGTTCATCATCAACATCAGAATCAAATGCATCACAATCTTCAGCCTGGAAGATGTTCGGGTCATTTAGAGCAAGATCCTGGACTGGTTGATCATCCACATCAGCATCAAAGGAGTTTCCTTCATCACCAGCAAGAAAGAGCAGCTGTTCCTCATCCAATTTAACTCCATTCTCTTGTGCTTGCATCAACAGCATCTTATCTTTGAAGTAGTCGGAGTTCTGAGGACGTTTTGGTTCAGTGCAGTTTCTTGCAATATGACCTAGCCCACCACAATTGTAGCACTTGATTTGCCTTCCTTGTCCTTGATTGCCATTTCCCATTCTGTTCTGAGCATTTCCTCGGACATTTTGTCTTCCTTGAACCACAACACGCCCATCTTCCACAACAGCAAGATTACGTGGATTAGATGAGGTTCTGAGTTGATTGTTGGTTTGAGGAAGAGTGCTTCTGAA
This sequence comes from Artemisia annua, assembly GCA_014162995.1. Taxonomy (NCBI): domain Eukaryota; kingdom Viridiplantae; phylum Streptophyta; class Magnoliopsida; order Asterales; family Asteraceae; genus Artemisia; species Artemisia annua. The sequence continues at coordinate 28,638 of LBNU01031000.1, read as the reverse complement.
GTGTTGAACCAGTAGAGAGACTTGATTGGAGAGGTTATCAATTCTCTTGTCCATGTAGGAATTTCCCGATTCTTGTGAGTTGGTTTTGACACTTGCTGATTGCATTGAGGCTTGACCAAGAGAAGACTGATTCTGTGTTGCTTGAGTAGTGATTGGAGGGTTGATTAAGTCAGCTGAGAATTGGTTGAAACCTTGAGCACTGGAGATTAGAGCAAGAGGATCATTTGAGGGATGAAACTTTTCTCTTAGCTGACGATCATACATGGCATGTTTCTCATGTTGTTGTAGATAAGCATAGAGTTGCTCATAGTTGGTGTTTCTGAGACCTTTGTTTAGCTTCACAGCCGTGACAAATCGATCCCATTCTGGCGACATGTTATTGACGAACTTTGAGTTGAGTTGGATGTTGGGCATTGTCATTCTGATCATTCTCATGTCATTCACAAGCTTGTGGAATCTGACATAGTAATCATTGATGCTTTCACCAGGGTTCATCTTAAAGTGCTCGAATTCATCGTACAATTGAGACTCACGATCTTCCTTTGTTAATTCTGAACCAGCTAGTAACATTTTGACATTGTCCCAAACAGCTTTGGCCTCAGTGTTGAAGTTAATCAGTTTGTATATGTCCTTTGGTAGCCCTTGTACCACAATGTTTGAAGCACGAATGTCAGCATCATATCGTTTCTTTTCAGCTTCATTTAGATCATTGTACGTACGAGGTCTGTCAATTCCAAGAGTGACTGTTCCATCATCACCAGTGGAGATAACATCTCTGGTAGTTCCCATTTGGAATGGCCCTTCATCAATTGATCTCAGAATGTTCTCCCCATTCTCTTTGCCTTGACAATACAAGCGAATTCTTTGTGACCAAGACTCATAGTCCGTTCTTTCTAGCATTAGAGGTCGAGTGTCAGATCCAGCAGCTTGAATATCATCAATAGATGTTACAGTAGTCATGATGACAAGGTCTTAGACGGGATTTTACAACACACGTGACTTAAACCGAGAAATCAATTCTTTCCCGGGATTTTACTAAAGTCAATTAGGAAAACCGCTAAGATAGGTAAGCCGCTGGTACAGTAACCGCTGACAATTAACCGCTGACAGAGTAACCGCTAGTAAAGTAACCACTGAAGAGTAAACCGCTGATGTAATGACTGCAGAAACTTAACCGCTAAGACTTAACCGCTAGAATAGTAACCGCTGGACAGAGTAACCGCTAGTTAAGTAACCACTACTGACTTAACCGCTGAGTAGTTAACCGCTGTGAATAAACCGCTAACACAGTACACAGTACAGCGTAATGCTCGCTCCACTATTTTGTACTTAACCGCTATTATTATCCGCTAAACACCCAAACTAACCGCTATGAAGTAAACTGCTGGAGTTTAACCGCTGAAACAGTAAAAAGTACAGCGTAATGTTCGCTTCACTACTTGTACTTAACCACTACCACTAACCGCTGACTACCCAAACTAACCGCTGTGAAGANTATTATCCGCTAAACACCCAAACTAATCGCTGTGAAGTAAACCGCTGGAGTTTAACCGCTGAAACAGTAAAAAGTACAGCGTAATGTTCGCTTCACTACTTGTACTTAACCACTACCACTAACCGCTGACTACCCAAACTAACCGCTGTGAAGAATACTTTAACGTGGAGCAAACCGCTGGCAAGAAAAAGTTCCAAAACCTATTCGTACACCTCACAAACGTTAGATATAGTCCAACCAACTGATAAACTAGATGAATCTAACCTTTCTAATCCTAGAAGTACAAGAAAGATCACAAGAAACACCACGAACGAGCACCAAAATGAGAAAAAAAACCACCCTAAACTAGTAGAAACCAAAACAAACCATACACCACAAGTTCTATGATCCCTAGGATGTAACCATGGCTCTTGATACCAATTGTAGGATACTAATAAAGCTCACAAACACGTATAGATCAAGTGGTATGGTTCGTTTACATGGAAGAAAGAAAGAAAGAAATGTAGAGAGAGAAAGTTAGAGAGAGAAAGAGATGAAGCCTTGAGAGAAAACCAAAAAAAANCATGCAAATTATATTCTAATGAGATAATTAAGTTTCCTAGCTTATGTTTAGTTAATATATACATAACTAAGTCTCCTAATTCAGATTATATCATATAATGAGGCAATTTAGCACATAAACACATAATTTTCTATAATTAGGGTTTCTAAATGAAAACTTTTAAAAGAAAATGTTCAAGGCTACTCTAAAGGTTCTAAGGCTTTCCTAGGAGTCCTATATCAGTACTAAGGCTAATAGGATCAAGATTGAGGCTTACCTAGGTCTTGCAAGGCTTAACGTGACTAGTTAGGGTTTTCTCGGCCAAAACTCAACTCGACAAGGCTCAAGAGCTTCACTACTCGACTTCTAATGGTTCTAAGGGCCTTATACTACAGAAATGTATAGGTAAAGAAGAGAGGGAAGTTGTGGAATGAAATGAAGAGGTTTCGTGGAGTATTTATAGTGTATGAAGGAGTAGCGAGCAAGAAATGGTGAGCTAGGTGTCGAGGAGGGGGAGGCCGAGTAAGCAAAGCTAGTAGGTGATGTGGGAGTTCTAGGAGGTGACTAAATCGAGCTATAACTAGCTAGGGGGTGCCCTTAGGCCGGTTGTGGCCATGGCGGTTCTAACGAGCCAAGGTGGTGACAAGGAAGTGATCCACCTCCTTGCTTGGCTACTAGGGAGGTGCTAGGTTGCTATCTTAGTATAAGGGAGGTGATAGCTTGTGAGTTTTGAGGTGCTAAGGTAGCATGGTTTAGGTTTTTGGTTTAGTTTTAACCTAATTTTGCCTAGTTAGAGTTTAGGGTTTTTCCTAGGGTTTAGTGCCTAATTTGGTGTCCTGTGAGTGTTTAATGACTAATATTAAGTCCTAGGAGGCTTGTACTAAGTGGTGGTAGCTTATGGTGAAGATTTGGGAAAGTTTAACCTAGTTTCTGGGAAGTTATGACCTAGTTATGGTTTTGTGCTTATGGGACTTATACCTAAGTTCTAGGGAGTTGTACTATGTTCTAGGGAGTCTAATATGTCCTAAGGTTGCTATTATAACTCATACCTAAGCCTTGAGCACTTTCAAGCTAGTTCAGATAAGCAATCAGGATTTTAAAGTTAACCGTAAACATATAGGTGCAATTAGGGTTTTTTGATAAGTATAGTGTACTAGAGTGATAATTTACTTAGTGAAATTATGTTTAAAACCTAGACTTGACATGCCGGGATGTTTATATCAAGTAAACATAGTAGTGGTTGGCATAGGTGGATACGTGAGCTTGTCTAGAGGTTATATAGGCAATAGGGGTATAGCAAAGCAAAAATTTTAATCGGGAAATAGCTATAGGCATTTCTAACCTAGATTGTGCTTAGTGAGGACCTAAGTTAAGTTAGTAAGGCTTTGCTAACCTATGGGAAGCTAGTAGGGAAGTTAGTGGGTTGCTACAGTCTCCCATCCTAAAAGAAAATCTCGTCCCAAGATTTAGTTAGTGTTAGTGGGTGAGGGTGAGAATAGATGGGGATATTTTAGCATGGATTTGATCCTCTCGTTCCCAAGTCTACTCTGGCCCTCTTTTAAAGTCCCAGAGTACCTTGACGATAGGAATCCGGTGGTGTTGTTGGATCGTTATACTCTGACCAAACTATTATATAGCTTGTTAAGGGTTTAGTAGCCTTGGATAAATCCTAATCTACTAACAATGAAACACTGAATTACTCTATTAAGTATTCGGAATTACTTAACAAAGCTAAGAAGAATTAACCAAACTTTGTTTATATTAACACCTTAAATCTGCTTGTAGATTGCAGACTATTACAACTCTAACTTCTCTAAATCGTATTCGTAAAACTCTCTTATCTCTAATGCCAACCTAGGGATCCTTTTATAGGCACAAGGAAAACCCTAGTCGGTTTACATAACTTAAACGACAAGTATACAATCCCTAACTATAGAATATTCTAGATTACATAATATTCTAATTCTAATAATATATTCAGTCTTTATCTTCGAGCAGTACTTTGACTTATCAACGAGCAGTACTTTGATCATTAGTAGTACTTTGACTTTAATACTTCAGCAGTACTCTGAAGAGCAGCACTTTGATATCCAGCAGTACTTTGATCTTTTATACCCCAACAATCCTCCCCTAACTTGAATTCTAACTTATATGAAAATAGTCCGTTTATACCCGTCAAGTTTATATATTTACACTTTCTACCCTATACTTATAAACTTATAACATTTAAGCATATAACTTCCTAACTTTTGCACATTTAGTCCCTATACTTATATATTTTAGTGAAATGGCAAAAATGGTCCTTAAACTATACTAACTTTCAATATTTACCTTTTATACCCTTAACTTAACAAAATTTGCAAAACTAGTCCTTTTAAGTTTATAACTTATTTTACTTTCTATCCTAAGGTTTTAGAACTTTGCAAAAAGAGTCCTTATTCTTATAACTTCTAAGAAGTGTCAAAAACAGTCCCTAGACTTCATATTTTCAGAAATTTATAGTATATACCCCTATGCATGAAAACTATTGCAAAACTAGTCCTTTTTCCATGCAAATTATATTCTAATGAGATAATTAAGTTTCCTAGCTTATGTTTAGTTAATATATACATAAATAAGTCTTATAATTCAGATTATATCATATAATGAGGCAATTTAGCACATAAACACATAATTTTCTATAATTAGGGTTTCTAAATGAAAACTTTTAAAAGAAAATGTTCAAGGCTAATCTAAAGGTTCTAAGGCTTTCCTAGGAGTCCTATATCAGTACTAAGGCTAATAGGATCAAGATTGAGGCTTACCTAGGTCTTGCAAGGCTTAACGTGACTAGTTAGGGTTTTCTCGGCCAAAACTCAACTCGACAAGGCTCAAGAGCTTCACTACTCGACTTCTAATGGTTCTAAGGGCCTTATACTACAGAAATGTATAGGTAAAGAAGAGAGGGAAGTTGTGGAATGAAATGAAGAGGTTTCGTGGAGTATTTATAGTGTATGAAGGAGTAGCGAGCAAGAAATGGTGAGCTAGGTGTCGAGGAGGGGGAGGCCGAGTAAGCAAAGCTAGTAGGTGATGTGGGAGTTCTAGGAGGTGACTAAATCGAGCTATAACTAGCTAGGGGGTGCCCTTAGGCCGGTTGTGGCCATGGCGGTTCTAACGAGCCAAGGTGGTGACAAGGAAGTGATCCACCTCCTTGCTTGGCTACTAGGGAGGTGCTAGGTTGCTATCTTAGTATAAGGGAGGTGATAGCTTGTGAGTTTTGAGGTGCTAAGGTAGCATGGTTTAGGTTTTTGGTTTAGTTTTAACCTAATTTTATCCTAGTTAGAGTTTAGGGTTTTTCCTAGGGTTTAGTGCCTAATTTGGTGTCCTGTGAGTGTTTAATGACTAATATTAAGTCCTAGGAGGCTTGTACTAAGTGGTGGTAGCTTATGGTGAATATTTGGGAAAGTTTAACCTAGTTTTCGGGAAGTTATGACCTAGTTATGGTTTTGTGCTTATGGGACTTATACCTAAGTTCTAGGGAGTTGTACTATGTTCTAGGGAGTCTAATATGTCCTAAGGTTGCTATTATAACTCATACCTAAGCCTTGAGCACTTTCAAGCTAGTTCAGATAAGCAATTAGGATTTTAAAGTTAACCGTAAACATATAGGTGCAATTAGGGTTTTTTGATAAGTATAGTGTACTAGAGTGATAGTTTACTTAGTGAAATTATGTTTAAAACCTAGACTTGACATACCGGGATGTTTACATCAAGTAAACATAGTAGTGGTTGGCATAGGTGGATACGTGAGCTTGTCTAGAGGTTATATAGGCAATAGGGGTATAACAAAGCAAAAATTTTAATCGGGAAATAGCTATAGGCATTTATAACCTAGATTGTGCTTAGTGAGGACCTAAGTTAAGTTAGTAAGGCTTTGCTAACCTATGGGAAGCTAGTAGGGAAGTTAGTGGGTTGCTACAGTCTCCCATCCTAAAAAAAAATCTCGTCCCAAGATTTAGTTAGTGTTAGTGGGTGAGGGTGAGAATAGATGGGGATATTTTAGCATGGATTTGATCCTCTCGTTCCCAAGTATACTCTGGCCCTCTTTTAAAGTCCCAGCGTACCTTGACGATAGGAATCCAGTGGTGTTTTAGATTTTTGACCTCTCGGTCCATAATTTCGACTGATTCCTCTGTGAAATTGAGCTTATCATCCAATTGAAGCTCTTTCATAGGCACGATGAGTGATTCATCCGATAAACACTTCTTAAGATTCGATACGTTAAACTTATCATGTATATTACTTAGTTCATCCGGCAATTCAAGTCAGTATGCCACTGGACCAATTCGTTCTAAAACCTTAAATGGTCCAATGTATCTCGGACTAAGCTTTCCTTGCTTTCCGAGACGAAAGACACCTTTCTTAGGTTAAACTTTCAACATAACCTTGTCTCCAAATTGAAATTCTAAAGGCTTACGTCTTATATCGGCATAACTCTTTTGCCGATCCCTAGCGGCTTGTAAGCGTTGTAAGATTTGAACTATTTTCTCATTAGTCTCATGGATTATCTCTGGAACCGTAAGTTGAACTTCTCCAACTTCGGCCCAGCAGACCGGGGATCTGCACTTTCATCCATAAAGTGCTTCATACGACGCTGCCTTAATACTAGCGTGATAACTATTATTATACGAGAATTCTATCAACGGATAGTGTTTCTCCCATCCTTTTCCAAAATCTATCACACATGCTCGAAGCATATCCTCGAGTGTTTGGATAGTTCTTTCACTTTGACCGTCGGTTTGAGGATGATATGTCATACTCATGTCTGTCTGAGTACCTAAGGCTTTTTGCATAGATTGCCAAAATCTCAACGTGAAATGAGAATCGCGATCCGATATGATCGATATTGGCACTCCATGTCGGGAAACTATCTCCTTGAGGTACAACCTAGCAAGGGTTTCCATATCATCCGTTTCTCGTATAGGGATGAAGTNTGGTAATTTTCTCAAGATGAAAATTCTAGGTATTACACTATTACAACTCTAACTTCTCTAAATCGTATTCGTAAAACTCTCTTATCTCTAATGCCAACCTAGGGATCCTTTTATAGGCACAAGGAAAACCCTAGTCGGTTTACATAACTTGAACGACAAGTATACAATCCCTAACTATAGAATATTCTAGATTACATAATATTCTAATTCTAATAATATATTTAGTCTTTATCTTCGAGCAGTACTTTGACTTATCAACGAGCAGTACTTTGATCATTAGCAGTACTTTGACTATAATACTTCAGCAGTACTCTGAAGAGCAGCACTTTGATATCCAGCAGTACTTTGATCTTTTATACCCCAACAGGTGTTTTAGATTTTTGACCTCTCGGTCCAAAATTTCGACTGATTCCTCTGTGAAATTGAGCTTATCATCCAATTGAAGTTCTTTCATAGGCACGATGAGTGATTCATCCGATAAACACTTCTTAAGATTCGATACGTTAAACTTATCGTGTATATTACTTAGTTCATCCGGCAATTCAAGTTGGTATGCCACTGGACCAATTCGTTCTAAAACCTTAAATGGTCCAATGTATCTCGGACTAAGCTTTCCTTGCTTTCCGAGACGAAGGACACCTTTCTTAGGTTAAACTTTCAACATAACCTTGTCTCCAAATTGAAATTCTAAAGGCTTACGTCTTATATCGGCATAACTCTTTTGCCGATCCCTAGCGGCTTGTAAGCGTTGTAAGATTTGAACTATTTTCTCATTAGTCTCATGGATTATCTCTGGACCCGTAAGTTGAACTTCTCCAACTTCGGCCCAGCAGACCGGGGATCTGCACTTTCGTCCATAAAGTGCTTCATACGACGCTGCCTTAATACTAGCGTGATAACTATTATTATACGAGAATTCTATCAACGGTTAGTGTTTCTCCCTTCCTTTTCCAAAATCTATCACACATGCTCGAAGCATATCCTCGAGTGTTTGGATAGTTCTTTCACTTTGACCGTCGGTTTGAGGATGATATGTCATACTCATGTCTGTCTGAGTACCTAAGGCTTTTTGCATAGATTGCCAAAATCTCAACGTGAAATGAGAATCGCGATCCGATATGATCAATATTGGCACTCCATGTCGGGAAACTATCTCCTTGAGGTACAACCTAGCAAGGGTTTCCATATCATCTGTTTCTCGTATAGGAATGAAGTGAGCTGATTTCGTAAGGCGATCAACTATTACCCAAATAGTATCATGCCCGTTGGATGTTCTAGGTAATTTAGTGATAAAATCCATCATAATTCTTTCCCACTTCCAAATAGGAATCTCAGGCTATACCAATAAGCCGGATGGCTTTTGACATTCAGCCTTTACTCTAGAACATGTTAAACACTTGCCCACATATCTAGCAATGGATGCCTTCATGTCGGGCCACCAACAGTGTTTCTTCAGATCCTAATACATCTTGTCAGAACCTGGGTGGATGGAGTACTTAGATTATGGGACTCGTGCATTATAACGTTCCTTAAGTTACCATGATAAGGTAACCATCTCCGACCCTTAATACAACGAGTTCTGTCTGAACGTATCTCAAAAGCCTTATCCATCCCTCGTAATTTCTCAATTCTACGATCTTCCTTTTCGAGGGCTTCTTTTGGGCTTTGAGTATTCGAGATGGTAAATCCGAATGAAGAGTCATAACTAACGACCTAACTCTAAGTGGTTTGATTCATTCCTTACGGCTCAAAGCATCTGCTACTACGTTAGCTTTGCCAGGGTGGTAACGAATCTCACAATCGTAATCAGCGAGCAGTTCTATCCATCGACATTGTTTCATGTTCAACTCTTTATAATTAAGAATATGATGTAGGCTTTTGTGATCGGTGTAAACCGTACACTTAGTGCCATACAGATAATGTCTCCATATTCTTAGAACGAACACTGCTGCTCCTAATTCTAGATCGTGTGTAGTGTAATTTTCCTCATGCGGTTTAAGTTGTCTTGATGCATAAGCGATTACCTTATCTCTTTGCATCAATACAGCTCCAAGACCTCGACGCGAAGCATCACAGTAAACAAAGAAATCGTTGTTTCCCTCTGGTAATGCTAAGATCGGAGCTTCACACAACTTTCTCTTCAAAAGTTGGAAAGCTATCTCTTGGTCTTTTTCCCAGATAAATTTCCTATTTTTATGGGTTAACTCTTTCAAAGGTATTGCAATTTTTGAAAATCCCTCAATAAACCTTCGATAATAGCCCGCGAGTCCTAAGAATTGTCGTATTTCGGTAGGATGCATAGGATCCGGCCAATTCTTGACGGCTATGATTTTTGCAGGATTGACATGAAGTCCTTGCTTATCTATCAAGTGTCCGAGAAATTGCACAGTACTAATCCAGAATTCGTACTTAGAGAACTTTGCATAAAGTTTCTCTGTCTTAAGTAATTCTAGGATTATTCTCAAATGTTGAGCGTTGATGAGTCTCGTATTATACATATTTATACCCCGATATTATATGAATTATAGGATAAAATAGCCACATTTCTAGGACTTTTGATACTTAACACAAGAATATATTTGCAGGACAAAGGTCTGATGAAAGTAACGAGGAATACACGAGATAGATGACTTTGTGAACATAAAATTAAAAAGACATAGTTTGGACTAAAGCACGCCGCTTATGAGAAGGAAGAGCGCCGCTTACGGGCATCTTTGGTCAACTGTAGACCTACGAGTCAAATATAAAGCACGCCGGTTATACACAATATAAGCGCCGGTTTCGCGAGATAAAGCACGCCGATTTTACATAACATGCATGGCATACTTCACATGGCAGTTATACTTTCTACATTAAATGAGCTAACTTAAATGGCAAGACCGATCACTTGCTTTTCATAAACGTTCAGGGACGAGTTAGGGTTGCATCCACTCTATAAATAGGAGCCTAACTCGGAGTATTAGATACAACACAACAACAACAAAAGATACTTGATCATAGAAGCAGTTAGTAGTGGTTTGCACCAAAACCACTAGCTAAGTCGAAGGAAACACACGTGAAGCTTAAATACTTTCGGTATAATTTCATTATGATGTTAGAAATGAATGATATGGAGTAGTAACCTTATGTTTGTTTAAGACAGTTAAGCCATGATTGTTATGAGAATTATGTTATGAATATTGAATCTATGTTACTTGCATTTGATATGACATTGTTTAGTGTTCTATTGCTTGTCTTGATTGATCATAGTGATTGCCTAAAGGTCGAAAGATTCAATCATGTTGATTATATTATGAAATGTCTGTCTATAACAATTCATTGCTATGCTTGAGAGAATTGCTTAGTAAAACAAACAATAACCTCAGCTATGTTATGTTTAATGGCTAGTCTTAAGTCTAACAATTTGACTAGAGGAAATGCAAGTTATGTACTTCATACTTGGACCAAACTTTATGCATACTGTGTATCTAGAATCAAAGGCCGAAAGGAGATTCTTTTACATAGGATAGATATACTAGTTAACGTGATTACCCATCATGTCTTACTCTTATGCATTGTCCATGTAACTTCTGTGATATCTCTCATTATTCTCATGAGCTTTGCCTTGAATAAACATATTTTTAATATAAATTGGGAAAACATTTCAAAGAACTTAAATCCAACAAAAACGGTTTTAGTGATAAGTGACAATCATTTGAATTTAATTTTGTTACCTATAACTAGCAATAAGAAACAACATCCTCTCTTGGAACGACCTGGTCTTACCTCAAACCTTTGCTATAAACGGGGGTTATACTTTTGCTCATGTTTTTTGTGTATTAAGGAAAATGGTGAAACTAGTTTAATAAATATAGAGCTTTCGAAACACATCAAAGTTTTTGACGACGCTGCCGGGGAGGCTAGTTTGAATCATATTGTTAGTTTGCAAAAAGAAAACTTACTTATATACCAAGAATTTTTACTTAAAATTGAGAAAATTTCGTTTCTTAGATATAAAGAGCGCCGGTTTTTCAGACAAAAACCGCCGAGCTTTTGATACAGTAAAGAGCTGTTGGATTTGATTTCACAAAACCCAAAACAAACTTGTATAATGTCTATTCCAGATTTTGAGAGCATAGGACTTTTGTTTCTTTTGTTTTTAATATCTGAATTATGGCTTAAGTATATAATGCACATTAAAATCAAAAATACAAAAATATTTTGCCTTTACTTTTTAATTATTTGCTTGCAAATGCTATATTGGATTGCTATTATAGAAGAGAATTTAATTGCAATATGTTTTCAAATGGTATCTGACGACGTGTAGTCTATATCCGGGTCACGAATCCGAATATCATGCNTAGGATAAAATAGCCACATTTCAAGGACTTTTGATACTTAACACAAGAATATATTTGCAGGACAAAGGTCTGATGAAAGTAACGAGGAATACATGAGATAGATGACTTTGTGAACATAAAATTAAAAAGACATAGTTTGGACTAAAGCACGCCGCTTATGAGAAGGAAGAGCGCCGCTTACAGGCATCTTTGGTCAACTGTATACCTACGAGTCAAATATAAAGCACGCCGGTTATACACAATATAAGCGCCGGTTTCGCGAGATAAAGCACGCCAGGTTTACATAACATGTGTGGCGTACTTCACATGGCAGTTATACTTTCTATATTAAATGAGCTAACTTAAATGGCAAGACCGATCACTTGCTTGTCATAAACGTTCAGGGACGAGTTAGGGTTGCATCCCCTCTATAAATAGGAGCCTAACTCGGAGTATTAGATACAACACAACAACAACAAAAGATACTTGATCATAGAAGCAGTTAGTAGTGGTTTGCACCAAAACCACTAGCTAAGTCGAAGGAAACACACGTGAAGCTTAAATACTTTCGGTATAATTTCATTATGATGTTAGAAATACTTGTTTACATGAGTAACTTTATGAATGATATGGAGTAGTAACCTTATGTTTGTTTAAGACAGTTAAGCCATGATTGTTATGAGAATTATGTTATGAATATTGAATCTATGTTACTTGCATTTGATATGACATTGTTTAGTGTTCTATTGCTTGTCTTGATTGATCATAGTGATTGCCTAAAGGTCGAAAGATTCAATCATGTTGATTATATTATGAAATGTCTGTCTATAACAATTCATTGCTATGCTTGAGAGAATTGCTTAGTAAAACAAACAATAACCTCAGCTATGTTATGTTTAATGGCTAGTCTTAAGTCTAACGATTTGACTAGAGGAAATGCAAGTTATATACTTCATACTTGGACCAAACTTTATGCATACTGTGTATCTAGAATCAAAGGCCGAAAGGAGATTCTTTTACATAGGATAGATATACTAGTTAACGTGATTACCCATCATGTCTTACTCTTATGCATTGTCCATGTAACGTCTGTGATATCTCTCATTATTCTCATGAGCTTTGCCTTGAATAAACATATTTTTAATATAAATTGGGAAAACATTTCAAAGAACTTAAATCCAACAAAAACGGTTTTAGTGATAAGTGACAATCATTTGAACTTAATTTTGTTACCTATAACTAGCAATAAGAAACAACATCCTCTCTTGGAACGACCTGGTCTTACCTCAAACCTTTGCTATAAAGGGGGTTATACTTTTGCCCATGTGTTTTGTGTAATAAGGAAAATGGTGAAACTAGTTTAATAAATATAGAGCTTTCGAAACACATCAAAGTTTTTGGCGACGCTGCCGGGGAGGCTAGTTTGAATCATATTGTTAGTTTGCAAAAAGAAAACTTACTTATATACCAAGAATTTTTACTTAAAATTGAGAAAATTTCGTTTCTTAGATATAAAGAGCGCCGGTTTTTCAGACAAAAACCGCCGAGCTTTTGATACAGTAAAGAGCTGTTGGATTTGATTTCACAAAACCCAAAACAAACTTGTATAATGTCTATTCCAGATTTTGAGAGCATAGGACTTTTGTTTCTTTTGTTTTTAATATCTGAATTATGGCATAAGTATATAATGCACATTAAAACAAAAATACAAAAATATTTTGCCTTTACTTTTTAATTATTTGCTTGCAAATGCTATATTGGATTGCTATTATAGAAGAGAATTTAATTGCAATATGTTTTCAAATGGTATCTGATGACGTGTAGTCTATATCCGGGTCACGAATCCGAATATCATCAACGTGGTGATCCCACAAGGAAGAACCACCAAGATTCAGGCTCTAGGCAGGCCTCTGGGACAACCAACATGCCTGGTCATCAAGCATCGGGCCCAACCCTAATTCTGCCAATGGTAGAACTGCCCGCAGGGACTACCCAGACCACTACGATGGTCCCGAGCACTGAAGAACTTCAGCGCACCCTCTTCAATACTCCCCATTAAACAACACCTAACGTGGACAACACTGTGCCGCCAGGCGCGCCTAACCGGGATAGGGGACCTAATACGGAAGCACAGATCGTTGCGCTGGAGGAGGACATGCCTGAGTTAACACTAAGTAATTTTGTAGCTCAAAATTACGAAACCTTAACTAACCTCATGCAAGAGGAGGCAAGAAGATGGTCAAGCCAGAGCCTACAAGCGCGGCTTAACTTTAATGAAACATCCCCATCACACTACCAAGAGTGCGAAAATAGTGAAGGGCGTACCAATGTCCGCGCTAGACTTGGTACAACATCTGATTCACAATACTCGGAGGAATACGAAGATAATGAGAGGCGTGCCAATGTCTACTCCAGACTCGGTAATCGCAGAATCCAAGATAGACTTGGACGCCAACGCTCACCGAGCGAGAGCTCTTCGAGATCTGGAAGCAGGAGAGTCCATGATAGACTGGTGAAATGAATACCCCCAAGCGAAAGCCCCTCAAGTTCGGACTCCGAGGAAAAACGGCGCAAGCGCCGCAAAAGGGACGATTCTTCCTCAAGTGACTCCTCGGACAATGAGGACAAAGAAACAGGACATTGGAAGTCCAGAGGAATACATCGCGAGGAAGAAGATGAAGATATATCCCTTCCTTGGCGCCGCCAAAAAGTGGATGCATTCACACGACGCATCAGTGATTATTCGGATCACAAGAAAAGGCGCATGCCCGCCAATGTTAAAACATATGACGGAACAGGTGATCCCGACGATCACCTAAAAATTTTCGAATCCGCTGCTACTATCGAAAATTGGCCACAACCTGTGTGGTGCCATATGTTTAACTCCACATTAGTGGGGAATGCGCGAACTTGGTTTAGCAAGCTTCCACGGAGAAGCATAGACGGGTTTGAAGAATTGCGAAAAGCATTCCGCGTAAACTTCACTCAGAGAAAGAAGTGCGCCAAGAACCCTGTGGAATTGGCCAGAGTAAAACAGCGCCAAAGGGAGTCAATGAGCGCTTACATGGAACATTTCAAAGATGAGTGCATACACGTCAAGGCGTGTCCTGAAGTACTAAAAATCTCAAGGTTCATGAATGGGATTAATAATCCAGAACTCATCAGGAAACTAAATGATAAGGTTCCTCAAACCTTCGATGAACTAATGAAGCGCACAAGGTCCTTCATCCAAAGGGAAGCCGCCGCCGCAGATAGCAAAAAAGGATACTCGAATTACAGACCGCAAGAACAGTCAAGGAGACAATCCAATGACCAGAGCGGTAACCGGAATAAAAACTATCGCAACGAGGGGAACACACGGGGAAACGACAAGTATACCCCGTTGACAAAAACTCCAAGAGAGATATTTGCAACAGAGGGCACAAACTTCCCTAAACCCCCACCAATATGCACCCCAGAGGGGAAGCGTACCAGGAATGGATATTGCGAATATCACAGACAGAAGGGCCACACCACAAATGAGTGCGTCCAATTGCGCCAACTAATTGACAAATTAGTGAAAGAGGGCAGGATGGACCACTTAGTAAAGAATATCAAAGATGGGAAAGACAGACAGAAGACGACGGATAAAAAGGAAGCACCTAAAGATAAAGCTGACACAATATACATAATACAATCATGGCAACGCAAAGTCAAGCAAAGAGTCAGCCAAAGGTTCTCTTCCGGCAACGAAATCTCTTTTCCCACTTTGACTGCAGACAACGCAGTGGCACTTACCATCGAAATAAATGCGGGGGGTCACGATATCCAACGTATGTACGTGGACGGAGGAGCATCCGCAGAAATAATGTACGAACATTGTTTCAAAATATTACGAACCGAGATACAAAGCCAGCTAGTCCCCGCCGCGACATCATTAACGGGCTGCACGGGAGAAAAGATATGGCCAGTAGGACAACTACGGCTGCTAGTTAGGATCGGTAATAAAGAGCACTCCACAAAAGCGTGGATGAACTTTATGGTGATCAGGTCTCCCTCGCCATACAATGGCATTATCGGAAGATCGGGAATATCAGCCCTGCGCGCAGTGCCATCCACGGCACATGGAATGCTAAAATTCCCAGTAGAAGGCGGCATTGTCACTCTCTACAACAATGCTGTACCTCCCGAAGAATGTAATACGGTTACATGTGAGGCAACACACACTCCAGAGCATGGCGCAGCCAAGATACCGAACTTAAAAGTGGCAATCCACCCTGATTACCCTGAACAACAGGTATCACTTGGGGGCTCGCTGTCAAACAAAGGGAAAGCAGCCGTGTGTGCACTCCTGCAAAAGAACCTGGATATCTTCGCATGGGAACCAAATCACATGACTGGCGTACCCCGCTCAATTTCAGAACATAAGTTGCAAATCCCACAAGGATACCCACCAATAAGGCAGAAGAAGCGTGGCCAAGCTCCAGATCGTGCGAAAGCAATCTTGGAGGAAGTACATAAGCTGGTGGACGCGGGCATCATGCGAGAAGTCTATTATCATGACTGGCTATCTAACCCAGTCATGGTTAAAAAGAGCGATGGCAGTTGGCGGATGTGCGTAGACTTCACTGATGTTAACAAAGCATGTCCACAGGACTGCTATCCACTACCAGAGATAGATTGGAAAGTGGAGTCCCTATGTGGATACCCCTTTAAATGCTTCTTGGACGCATACAAAGGGTACCACCAAATCCAAATGGCTAAGGAAGATGAGGAAAAGACAGCTTTCCATATGAGCCAAGGTGTCTATTGTTACACGAAGATGCCTTTTGGACTGAAGAATGCGGGTGCCACCTACCAGCGCTTGGTGGATAACGCATTCGAAAAGCAAGTGGGTCGCAACTTGGAAGTCTATGTTGATGACATAGTAATAAAGAGCCATACTGAAGATGAAGTAGTGCGCGATATTGAAGAAACATTCAAGACACTACGGAAAATCAATATGAAGCTAAATCCTAAGAAATGCACTTTTGGCGCTACATAAGGCATGTTCTTAGGATACTTGATAGAACCGGACATCATTAAACCATGCCCAGAAAAGACAGAAGCAGTCATACAACTTCCTTTACCACGCACGTTGAAGGAAGTCCAATCCTTGAATGGAAAGCTAGCCGGTCTAAACAGATTCCTATCCAAGTCAGCGGACAAATCACTACCACTATTTAAAACACTCAAGAAGTGTACAAAAAAGGGAGACTTTCGCTGGACTACCGAAGCGGAGGAAGCGTTTCAGCAGCTTAAGCAAACAATAGCAGCGCTTCCCAAGTTAGTCGCACCCCGACCAGGGGAAGAGTTGATAATGTACTTGTCCGCAACTCATGGGGCAGTAAGCGCAGTGCTATTGACGGATAGGAATTCAGTACAAACACCTGTGTACTTCGTAAGCAAAGCGCTTAAAAAACGGAGATCAACTATAGCCCGATGGAAAAGCTTGTACTGGCACTAGTGTTTGCAGCCAAAAGACTGCGCAGGTACTTTCAAGCGCACCCTATATTAGTGATCACAGATCAACCTATCAAGCAAGTTATCTCCTAGCCCGATGCTTCTGGGCTATTGCAGAAGTGGAGCGTATTGCTAGGAGAGCACAACATCTCCTATAGACCACGCACCGCAGTCAAGGTCAGATACTTGCGGATTTCATCATCGAAAAGCCAGACACCAATAACATACTTCAACACCCCAAGGTTGAACTGCAAGAACCATGGATCCTTTTCACGGATGGATCTTCATGTGTAGATGGTTCAGGCGCAGGCCTTATCCTTACCAACCCAGAAGGAATGGAATTCACATATGCCCTGCGCTTTGAATTCACTGCCACGAACAACGAGGCAGAGTACGAAGCCCTAATCGCTGGACTACGCATCACAGCACGAATGGGTGTACGCAACCTAGAGGCAAACGTAGACTCCCGATTGGTGGCCAACCAGGTGTCAGGAGAATACGAGGCTAAAGAAGAGAACATGATCCAATACCTCAAAAAAACAAAATCATTAATCCAAGGATTCGACAGATTTACAATTAAACAAGTCCCTAGAGGGGAGAACAAGAAAGCAGACGCGCTGAGCAAGATTGCGTCTACAAGTTTTGCTCATCTGTCAAAACAGGTATTGGTGGAAATCCTAAAAGACAAATCGATCTCCGAGATGGAAGTATCCACGGTGATAGAAGAAGAAGGCCCTACATGGATGACCCCTATCATGGACTTCATCAGCAAGGGCATACTCCCCCAAGAACAGAAGGAAGCTCAACGAATACGGCGCACAGCGCAGCAATTCGAGCTTAGAGATGGCATCTTATATAGGCGCTCATTCTTGCAACCATGGCTTAGGTGCGTTGGACCCCTTCAGGCAGATATGTACTTCGAGAGATCCACGCTGGCTCATGCAGTATGCACTCAGGACCACGGTCCGTCGTGGCGCGAGCCCTAAGGTCAGGGTACTATTGGCCCACTATGCACCGTGATACGCGGGATTTGGTACGGAAGTGCAGTGACTGCCAAGTTCACAGACCCATCCCGCGCCGGCCACAGCATGAGCTAACACCCATCACATCGCCATGGCCATTCTACAAGTGGGGTATCGACATCGCTGGACCTTTCCCTGTTGCCGCGGGAGGATTGAAATTCCTCATTGTGGCAATAGATTACTTCACCAAGTGGATTGAAGCGAAAGCAGTAGCAACGATTACAGGCAAACAAGTTAAGCGATTTGTTTGGGATAACATAGTATGTCGCTTTGGATTACCTGGAGAAATCATCTCAGATAACGGAAAACAATTCCGCGATAATCCGTTTAAAGATTGGTGCGAACAACTAAACATCACGCAACACTTTGCGTCAGTAACTCACCCACAAACTAATGGTCTGGTTGAACGCGCGAACCGTAGTCTGGGCGAAGGAATCAAAGCGTGTCTAGACAGACACAAAGGAAGATGGGTAGAAGAACTGTCACACGTTCTCTGGGCGCACCGAACAACAATCAAAGTTAGCAACAGAGATACTCCTTTCTCTCTCGTCTATGGGACAGAAGCTGTGATACCAGCTGAGATTGGAATGCCAACTA
Source organism: Artemisia annua (assembly GCA_014162995.1). Lineage (NCBI taxonomy): Eukaryota > Viridiplantae > Streptophyta > Magnoliopsida > Asterales > Asteraceae > Artemisia > Artemisia annua. The sequence goes on along the minus strand of LBNU01031000.1, from coordinate 10,210 downwards.
TCCGCACAGCAGAAGTTAACATTACCACAAACGATGATGAGCGGCGCATAGACTTGGATCTTCTGGAAGAAAGGCGTGAACGTGCAGCGATACGAGAGGAAAAAGCCAAATCAAGAATGAAAGGATACTATGATACCAAAGTACGAAGCACTTCATTCAGACCAGGTGATTTCGTATACCGCGAAAACGACTCAAGCCACGCAGAAGACACTGGAAAGCTAGGACCAAAGTGAGAAGGACCTTACGAGGTCGTTGAAGCACTTGAAAAAGGAGCGTACAAGCTGCGCGATAAGGAAGGCCATGAGCTACAATGCACGTGGAACGTTCGCAATCTTAAGAGATGTTATCTTTAGAACAGGCTACAGCCCAACATGGACACTCACGCACTTTAGAAAGTGCCCCAATAAAGATCCATGTATATTTTTTTTTATTATTTTCTACCTTATCTAGATAAGTAATGATGAGACGAAAAATGTTACGTTTTTAGGGGTCAGTTTGAGTCTTAATTCGTATATTATTTGATCGGATTTCACCCAAAGTCGTTTCTTTTCTCATTTTAGGTACTTTTGAGGAGAAAATCACAAAAGATGCATTTTCGGGCGTTTTCGGAGTGAAAAAGTGCGGAAAACAACAAAATCTCAAAAGACCCTAAAGTACACAGAAGGTGACGGCGTCACAAGCTTCAACGTGACGACGTCAGGAACAAATGAA
>LBNU01030999.1:87277-99606 GCA_014162995.1 Artemisia annua | reverse complement strand
TAATCAGATAAACAATCATTGAGTTTAGTTAAAAGAGCATGTATTCTCCCCCAAAAATAGTTATGAAAACTTGTTTAAAAGAAAGGGGGCTATGAACTCACCTTAGCCACAACAATGCAAAGATCACGACCGACGCATCTAGAGCTAATCACAACGAGATCCAAAAGATGGGCACGACGGCACCAAGTAGTACGAACACGAGGGTACATCCTAATACTGCATACGATTATCTCAAAATATAGCTCGTATCATAATAAAGTCTATAAAAGACGATGTGTCATAGTTTTCGTGGATTACTCAAATCATTACTCATAAAAAGTTAAGTATCAATGTTTCGTAAGAAAGTTTTATGTTGCGTGTGGTGTGGTAAGAAGACATAGACTCCAAGATACAACTCACGCCAAATGAACAAGACATCGACATGCAACTCACGCCAAAGAGGAATAAACGTCGACATACAAATCACGCCAAGGAGGAATAAACATCGACATAATTGATAAATATTAACTAAAACTCAAGTTAATAAAAGACAATCTAGAAAATGACGACTACTAACTATTTAATATAAAATAAGTCAATTGGTAAGTTTCGGTATTTACCCCATAATCCCAAATGGTTTAAAATAGTCCAATATGTTTTATAAAAGTCACAAGTTAATAATTCAAATATGAAAGGGTTTTAAGGATTAAATAAAACTATTCATTTTAAATTCTTTGTCGGGTTTTATAAAAGAAATCCTAAAAAAGATTAGAAATAAAAGTGTAAATTTAGAAAGTTCTATAAATTTCGGCATGACGCGTCCATTTATATCACCTTTCCAAGTCAATATACTTTAAACAAACTCAATTCTCCCAAAATAGTATTTCCCGACAATTTATTAGAAAACTATAAAATGTATTCGTTGATTATTAGACATTATTTACTTATTGTGTATTCGTTGCGAATCAAATATATTAAATTCATATTGAGTCTAATATATTGTATTCGTTTCAAGTCCAATAAGTCCATATTGTCCAACGTCCAATGTCCAAATCAATATATATATCCAATAGTTTCAATCCAAGCATTTAGTCCGTTAAATATCCGTATTATATAATATTCCAAGTCAAGGTTCCAATTATCAAATCCGTTAAGTATTATCGTGACCCAATCCCAAGTGTTAAGTCCGAAACTATACCGAAACGTACCATGGTCTTAAAATCCAAAACAAATAAATATCGTTAGTTCACGTTTAATATCCAAGAATATTATTAAAATTTACTAAGATAAACGTACCCACAAAATCCATTTATTGTGTGGGCTTAGCCCATGTTTAAAAACCAAACGCGCCTAAAGTATTATTTCTGCCATCCCAAAAGCACCCTATTTGTGACTCGTATAAGACAACCAAAACAAGCACACAACATACAAGCCAAAATATAAACTAACCAACTTGAAAATGGGCAATTCTAGCCATGGTTGAGACCTCACAGGTCTCGAATGAAATCTAACAAACACCCTATATGGGTTTCTTATTTTGACCAAGTGAACAAACACCCTCGTGGTGTTGCTGCTGGACCGAGAACAAAACCAAGCAAAACACAAACATAAAAATCAAACAAACACCCTGTGGTGTTCTCGTTAATCCAAAATCCAAACCAGACACAAACAACAACATCATAATAACAAGAACGACACAATCCATATCGAGAGTAAGCAGGCAAGACCACAGCCGAGAGTCACACACAATAAAACAAATATCACAACATTCAATATCACATAAACTTAAACTAAATTGATAAATGAAGCAAGAAGGGTCACCTTGATCAAACCCGTGACAGAACTAGTCAACCGAAACATTCATTTCCATTACCATTCTTACCACACGAATAAAGTTTATCAAAACATGTTTTTAACCATTTATTCACAAGACTCAACACCATTTTAATCCGTTATTAATCCATGTTTTAATTAGGTTTGTATCCACAAATAATAACATTTCCAATTTTTTTATCCACGAGAACTAAAACCGTACCAAAAATATCAGAATAAACAGAATGATTAAGGAGTTTCTGATTCGTCGCAGACAAGCTTACCGACAAATAACGAGTCAACCAAGAAAAGAATCGGGGAACTGAACGAAACAAGATGATGATGGTGATTCCGAGTAACTACTCACCACCAAACAATCTTCATCAAGTCTCACCACTTCGTTCTAAACAAACCTCGACATCAACCCTAACAGAGAGAGACGACGATGTGACGGCTGCGTGTTCTCGAGTAGGGGTCACAATAATTGAGATAAAGGTGTTTATGGTGGGCGGCGTGGCCGTTCAGCCCAGGCGGCGGTGGCAGTCGCGTGATAGTTGGTGGGTATGATTGACGCGGCGTGATGTATAAGATTGATGAGGAGTCGTGATGGAATTTACAATGGTGGCGGCGGTGTACTTAGGTAACCGCGGTGTGGCTAGCTGGCCGGATTTGTGGCCGGATAATGGGGAGAAAGAGTGGGGGTGCGGCCGGGAGAGGAAAAAAAAAGCCCTGGAAGTGCACAAATATGAACTTCATTCGCCAGAGCCAACGGAAAAAACAAAGGGACAAGCCAAGAGAGGCGAGATCAAAAACGATGTGAGCATAGAAGGAACCACAAGAAAGTCGGTGCAGCATTTAAGTGAGTAAACGGAGATTCACGTACGAGAAATAACACCAACGTGCTCAGAAATAATATTTCCGATAAAAATGACTATAAATAGCGTCTGTTTCTCGAAGGCATGGACCAAACTCCCAAAATAATTATCTTTCTCTGAATAGAACTGGGAGGAATTTTGCGGGGGTTGTCAAATGAGCGAAGAAAGCAGATCCTCTTCAGAAGAATGCATGGTAGTTGACCAACTTCACAAAAGGAAGAAGGAACATAATGTGAATAGGGTGTAATGCAAAAGAAGATTTCCAAGCAAGTGATGCTCTCTACAAACACAGCAAGATTGTTCTAAAGCGCTACGCACAGGAGAGGGAATTTGATTATAATAAACGTGTTAATCTTCGGTAGTTAAACATTCCTCTAAAGTTTTTTTTTTTTTTTTTTTTTTTTTTTTTTTTTTTTTTTTTTTTTTTTTTTTTTTTTTTTTTTTTTGGTTTTGGTAACACATTTGGATTTGGAACTAGTTGAGATGGACGTGAAGACTGAATTTCTACATTGAGACTTGGAAGAAAAAATCTATATGGTTCAACCATAAGGATTCAAAGTTGGTGGAAAAGATAATGAAGTATGTAAGCTTTATAAATCGTTGTACGGGTTGAAGCAATCCCCAAAGAAGTGGTATAAACGATTTGATAATTTATGATGTAACGAAGTACATAAGCAGCAAAAATGACCATTGTGTCTATTTGAAAAAGCTACAAGATGGGTCCTTCGTATATTTTTTTTCTATATGTAGATGATGTATTGATAGCTTCTCAAAGTCTAGATGAGATTGAAAAGTTAAAGAATTGGCTGAAAAGCGAATTTGAGATGAAGGATCTCGATGAAGCAATGATGATTCTTGGCATAGAGATAGTCAAAGACAGAATATTGAGGAAGCTTTGTTTGACTCAGAAACAATATCTAAGAAGGATTCTAAAGTGTTTTAGGTTTGACAAGTAATCGAAACTAGTTAGTACTCGACTCACTTCTCAATTTAACATCATTGCTGCTATGTCATCAAAAATGATGCAGAAAGGGCATACATGGAGAAAGCACCTTATGCAAATGCTGTCGGTAGCTTAATGTATGCTATGATGTGTACTCGACCACATATTAGTCATGTTGTTAGGATGGTGAGCAGGCATATGCATAACCCTCGTAAAGGACATTGGCAAACTCTAAAATGGTACTACGATATATCCATAATACAATCGATGTAGGCTTTGTATTAAAACATGGAAGTAGTTAGTGGGTAAAAGGATATTGTGATTTAGATTATGCTGGAGATTTAGACAAGCGAAGATCCACGAGGGGCTATGTATTTACTTTGCCAAAAGCTCTAGTGGTTGGAAGTTGACCTTGCTGCCAACTACTACTCTATCAACTATAGAATCATAGTATATGGCAATGACAAGGTTGTACATGAAGCAATTTGGCTTCAAAGGTTGCGTGGTGAACTTGGAATCAAACAAAAAAAATTCATGATGCATTCTGACAGTCAGAATACAATCCATTTAGCGTAGAATCAAGTTTATCATTCAAGGACAAAGTACAATGATGCTTGGTATCATTTTATACGAGAGATACTGGAAGTAGGTGGAGCTAGAATCCAAAAGATCCATGCTTCTAAGAATCCTGCGGATATGCTGACTAAAGTTGTAGTTGAGATCAAGTTTAATTAATGTTTTGACTTGGTTTACAAAGGGATATGCTTAATAATGGTTTTTTCCTTTTCCAATTTGAAACCAAAGAGGGTATGGAAAGGGTGTTGGAAGAAGGTCCATGGTTGATATGATTGGTTCCAATCTTTTTGAATATCTGGACTCCGAACACTAAACTTACAAAAGATTATATAACTTTAGCTCCTGTTTGGGTTAAACTTCATAATATTCCAGTTGTTGCGTATTCTGAGNAATGATGATTCTTGGCATAGAGATAGTCAAAGACAGAATATTGAGGAAGCTTTGTCTGACTCAGAAACAATATCTAAGAAGGATTCTAAAGTGTTTTAGGTTTGACAAGCAATCGAAACTAGTTAGTACTCGACTCGCTTCTCAATTTAACATCATTGCTGCTATGTCATCAAAAATGATGCAGAAAGGGCATACATGGAGAAAGCACCTTATGCAAATGCTGTCGGTAGCTTAATGTATGCTATGATGTGTACTCGACCACATATTAGTCATGTTGTTAGGATGGTGAGCAGGCATATGCATAACCCTCTTAAAGGACATTGGCAAACTCTAAAATGGTACTACGATATATCCATAATACAATCGATGTAGGGTTTGTATTAAAACATGGAAGTAGTCAGTGGGTAAAAGGATATTGTGATTTAGATTATGCTGGAGATTTAGACAAGCGAAGATCCACGAGGGGCTATGTATTTACTCTGCCAAAAGCTCTAGTTGGTTGGAAGTTGACCTTGCTGCCAACTACTACTCTATCAACTATAGAATCATAGTATATGGCAATGACAAGGTTGTACATGAAGCAATTTGGCTTCAAAGGTTGCGTGGTGAACTTGGAATCAAACAAAAAAATTTCATGATGCATTCTGACAGTCAGAGTACAATCCATTTAGCGTAGAATCAAGTTTATCATTCAAGGACAAAGTACAATGATGCTTGGTATCATTTTATACGAGAGATACTGGAAGTAGGTGGAGCTAGAATCCAAAAGATCCATGCTTCTAAGAATCCTGCGGATATGTTGACTAAAGTTGTAGTTGAGATCAAGTTTAATTAATGTTTTGACTTGGTTTACAAAGGGATATGCTTAATAATGGTTTTTTCCTTTTCCAATTTGAAACGAAAGAGGGTATGGAAAGGGTGTTGGAAGAAGGTCCATGGTTGATATGATTGGTTCCAATCTTTTTGAATATCTGGACTCCGAACACTAAACTCACAAAAGATTATATAACTTTAGCTCCTGTTTGGGTTAAACTTCATAATATTCTAGTTGTTGCGTATTCTGAGGTTGGTCTTAGTTTGATTACAACGCAAATGGGTCATCCTATCATGCTTGATTCCTACACGAGTACGATGTGCCTTAAGTCGTGGGGTCGTAATTCATTGGAATCAAGTTTCAATGAATTAAAGCAAGTGGGAGCAAGTTGTATGATGCAACTAGCATCTTTTTTTGGGTAAAGGGTTTCCTCGGTAAAATGTATTACTCCAAAAAAACAATTAAGTATATAGGATAAGTGTGAGTCCCACATCTCAGCCAATTACAGGCAAACAAACGAACCTAGTGTGCTTCAAAAAAAAACTATCATAAGAGAGACACGCTAATCTTATTAACCTACCCAAAAATAAATAAATAAAAATAAAAATAAAAACTACTTACTAACTCTACCGCGGATATGGATGTCGCACGTGTCACAGAAAGCAAGTTGTTCATCTGTTAAGTCATTAACATCATACTCATAACCATCATACTCTTCCTACTCAAAGAGATTGACATCATTAGCTCCTCCACCAGCACGATTTGGGCTAGCCATACATCGAGCCATGTCATCATCAATATCCTCGACTTCATCATTATCTGAATCTTCCCCTTTCTTTTCAATAATAGTACTAGGTTCACAAACCGATGTCACAGTAGCCTCCTTTTGCATAGGAGGCTTTGATCTAAAAGGTTTTATCGGTTTCCAATCAAGAATTTGGCTTTCCATTTCATTATTTCTTGGAGCCAGAGATGTCACTTAGACTACCAAATGCCTAATTTTATGACCCTCTCCTTCCTCCACATCCACCGTAAAAGCGTAATACATCAACCGAGTTTGAAGTGGAAGGAACGGTAGTACTATTTTTATCATTAGTTAGCTTCCCATTACCTTCCACTCGTGTCTCCTCTTGTGAACTAGAAGCATTACGACCCTCTCCCTCCTCCACATCCACCATAGAACTTAATGCATCAAATGAGTTCTATGTAGAAGGAACTGTAGTATCATTTTTATCATTAGTTTCATTTGGTTTCCTTGGTGCCCTAGGTTGATAAGCGAACTTAGTTTTTGAACCAATCTAAACCCACGAATTGCTTGCTTTGGAGCTTTCATGTTCTTAATAAGATCTGATATAAGTTTCTTAGGACATTGTTGGTCCGTGATAAACTTGTGCAACATCATGAATTAAATAAACAAGAGTTTGAGCAAATGAAAGAAACTAATGTTTTTTTTATAAATAAGGGCATGGTTACATGATCTTGACCATGATCAACTAATAATACCCATTTGTACATTACGACTGTAATAGTCTCACTAGAGGTTGAAGGTGAAGGCTTTTACGTGGGATAGTTGCGGAATACTATTGACAAATGCTTCTCTTCAAGTTATGAAGAGGTGGATTCCATTTAGAAGAGGAAGCGTGTTCTAGGGGTGGAATTGTTACCTATCGCTACTACTAACCTCCCTTTAATAGACAAAGGTAGATACACTGTTAGTAGTTACAAGGATAGTAAAAACTAAACTAGAAGCAAACTGGTAGTTAAGGTACATGTGCACTTTGTGTGGCTAGGGTTGCTTCACTGTGCTGACATCTATAAATGCAAGTAGCTTTCCTTGCTCTCGATGCATCCTCATCTTCCCAAGGGTTTTCCCACTTTGCTTTAGCTTGAATTACTCCCGACTAAGCGTGGCTGAGTACTTCAGTCAGCTCCAAGGATACACTACAAGTACGTTGAAGAACTACTCTGAGTGTATCTGATATGTGCAACTGGTTCATCTGCATTTAAGATGATAAGTCAATGTCAGAGTCCCAAGGGTATTTGTCAGTCCTTGAGGTCTCAGAGGTTGTTGTCACTTCTCTGCCCTTTGTTATAGCTGACTCCGTTATCGGTTTACAAAGTAATTAGGTTCTGACTTTGTCTCTACAAAGTACTTCTGTTGTGGCCGAGAAGGTACAAGGCATATCTGATGTGTTTATCATCAGATATATGAACTCTTAGTGAGTCCTTTTAGACCACTGTACTTCCCTTCAGTGGTTTTTTACTCTGACTTCTCTGAGGTCCGCTCATAGTATTTACCCATGAGTCATTTGGATAGCTGATGATGCTCAGCTACATGTGTTGTTCATTCACTCAAGGGTAAACATTGCTCTATGATTTACCCTATTGTCTCTGTCAAAGAGAGAAGTTTGGATCTCTGACTTGATTAATTATCCTGAATTTAGGCTGAGGGACAATTTGGTCAAATTTGACTCAACAGACATTCATCAAGAAAATGACCAAATACCTTACAACTTGAGCATCTTGGAGGTACACTCATACTCAATACGGATAGTGTGCATAGTATACTCCGCACTCTCAAATTTTGGCACCGCCACCACGAGGGAGTGCTTCAGGTTTACAAAGTAATTAGGTTCTGACTTTGTCTCTACAAAGTACTTCTGTTGTGGCCGAGAAGGTACAAGGCATATCTGATGTGTTTATCATCAGATATATGAACTCTTAGTGAGTCCTTTTAGACCACTGTACTTCCCTTCAGTGGTTTTTTACTCTGACTTCTCTGAGGTCCGCTCATAGTATTTACCCATGAGTCATTTGGATAGCTGATGATGCTCAGCTACATGTGTTGTTCATTCACTCAAGGGTAAACATTGCTCTATGATTTACCCTATTGTCTCTGTCAAAGAGAGAAGTTTGGATCTCTGACTTGATTAATTATCCTGAATTTAGGCTGAGGGACAATTTGGTCAAATTTGACTCAACAGACATTCATCAAGAAAATGACCAAATACCTTACAACTTGAGCATCTTGGAGGTACACTCATACTCAATACGGATAGTGTGCATAGTATACTCCGCACTCTCAAATTTTGGCACCGCCACCACGAGGGAGTGCTTCAACTCCGCATCAGCTCTTACCTCAATCATGGCTCGTGCATAAGCATCTTTAAGCAAGTTGGTAGCAATTTGGGAAGGTCTTGAAAGGCTATTAATAAAAGGCCATGCCTTTGAGTTTTAACACACCCAAAACCCACACAATCATCATTGTTGTGTTCTTAGTTCTTTCTCTCTCTAGTTCTATAGTTTGTAGTATGTTTCTTTGAATGAAATATATATGTTTGTGGTGTTACATTCTCTTGTTCACTTTCATATTGTCTAAGTTTCAATAAGCTAGTATGATGTAGTTGTGGTGCTCTAACATGTTTCATATTGTCTAATTTTCATTCTTACCTCAATCATGGCTCTTTTTTTAACTCCGTAATTCTCTTGTTTAGAGTAGTAGTTGTGGTGCTCTAACATTCACACTCTTTACCTAGTCGGTTGCGATGTTATCGCTGTTATTCCACAATATTTACCAGACTACATAGGTATTGTGAGATGGTGTGTTGAGTCCAGACTTGACATGTCTGTAGACACCGCATAATTTCTCAATTTAGCTCAACAATTAGACTTTTTACATGAAAGAACGCTAGAAATTAACAAATCTTTATGAACAACAAAAAGTAAATAATTTTCAAATTTTTGACCTTTATTTTACGCTTATGTTAATACCTAATATATCTAAACAATTCTAAACCCACACACATTACATAATTCAGATCAACTATCAAATTTCAAGCTCTTTAGATTGATTCCAAAATTTTAACGAGACCATGAGATATATACACTGATGATGGAACTGGCAGTAATAAATTTGGGTTAGACGAAATTTATTAAGATGATGTTAATTAATCAAAGCTTTTGTCTCGTTGATTTGAATGATTGGCAACTAGAGATTGGATTGTATTGGAATATAGGTTCCTTAAATTTGGTGACCTACCTTAAATTCGATATTAACGAAATACGAATATGACATACTGATCTAATCACTATATAAATAAATAGAAAGACTATTAGTTATTATGGACACATATATTTAGATGTAATGGGTACGTGTAGGTGATTTGAGTAAACAAAAAAAGTCTTTCCTTAACGACTTGATAATACCGTCTTGTATATGTCATAATTGTTAGTATTTTTTTTGAACGGCGAGTTACTACAATACTAAGTTAGTTTAGATATGAAAGAAAATCTAAGTGTGGCATGAAAGATGGCATCAAAATGGACACATCTATTTATTTACTATATAAATAAATAGAAATACTAAATTTAGTTATTATGGACACATATATTTAGATGTTATGGGTACGTGTAGGTGATTTGAGTAAACAAAAAAAGTCTTTCCTTAACAATTTGATAATATTGTCTTGTATATGTCATAACTGATAGTGTTGTTTTTAACGACGAGTTACTACAATACTAAGTTAGTTTAGATATGAAAGAAAATCTCTGTGTGGCATGAAAGATGGCATCTGAATGGCCCATTAAGTCAACTTATTACACAAAGAGAGATTTACAATGCAAGACTCCTAAGTACTAATTCCATTGCTGAAGTGTCTGAAAATGGTGTTTGGAAATGGCCAAGTGAGTGGTTTAGTAAGTACCCCATTCTGAATAATATCAACGCAATTAGCATAGATATTAGTTTAGAAGATAGGGCAGTTTGGGTGACTAATTCTGGGAGTCAAATTGAGTTTTATATTTGCAATGTATAGAAGGATCTGTACACTACAAGACAGATAGTTAAATGGAAATCATTGATTTGGTTTGCACAATGCATACCAAGTCACTCATTTGTTATATGGATGGCCATATAAAAAAGATTGATGACTCAAGATAAAGTAATAAAATGGAAGCCCAATGAAGCTTTGAAGTGTGTTTTATGTGATAAGTGTAGTGACTCACATGAGCACATGTTTTTCGAATGTGAATTCTCTGGTGATATATGGGAAGCAATGCAGGACATGATGAATAGGAAGACTGCCAAGAAATGGAAAGATATTGTAGAGTATTTCTCAAAAATTCCAGCTTGCAAGAGCATAAGGAACATAGTCTGCAAACTGGTCCGTGGAGCTGCAGTTTATTTTGTCTGGCAGGAAAGGAATGCCAGAATTTTCAAAAAGACAAAAAGGGATGAACTTGCAATTATACAAATCATAACAGATAATGTAAAGACGAAAATGATGAGTTTCAGAGTGAAAGAATCTATTGCAGTTAGAGCAGTGGAAGAGAAATGGAAGATTAGAATAAAGAGAGCAAATTGTCAGTTAGTATAGTTCTTTTGAATGTATAGAGATAGAATGCTACTGAATGTTTCTAGTATAGCAGTTATTTCTTATACGAGGTCTACAAAGCTCTTAAAGGGGTTGTCCATGAGATGTCTTTGAGACTGTGTACTTTTTGTAAGCTAATATATTTTCTCCTTTCACAAGGAAGTAAAAATAAATACTAAGTTAGTTATTCGATTCTAGAGTCCTTACCCAGAAGATAGTGGATGCCAACCTCGAATAATAATTAGTGATTCGGTTTCACAGTACATAATTTATATGTTGAAAGTACATGAGTAACAAATTCATCAATGGCATTTGACTTTCAAAAGAATTACAACAAAGGGTCTCGGAGGGGTGTGCAATATATAGGTGCCGTCGCATAGGGCCTCCACTTAAAAGGTGTCACATTTTTATTAATTTTGCATATAAATAGGTATAATATTAAACATATATGAATTATATAATTCAAGTTCATACGTAATTTATCTTTAGTTTACATGTGTAATAAGGCCTCTTTGTTGTTATTGTCTAGGGCCACCAAAAACCACAAGACTGCCTTCAATTACATGCATGGTTTGATTACGCATGAATTAAAATCACAACTGTCTTTCAACCCAAATTAATGAAAAATTTGAACCGGTTACAAATAGGGCTGTAAACGAACCGGACGAACACAAACAGAGTCTTCTTCATGTTTGTTCAATTAATTTTAACCGGACCAATAAACGAACATGAACGCTTAAACGAACGAATTTTCTTGTTCATGTTTGTTTATTAAGAAAATGATTTGTTCATGTTCATTCATTAAGACACTAAAAGAACATAAACGATCGAACATAAATGAAAATAGACACACAAACATAAAATTTACTAAATTATGCACAATATATTGTTTTATAAGTGTTGTTTTGATTAAAAAAACCAAATTTAAAATTATACAAATTAAAAGATATGATATACAAACATAAATAAGTAAATGAAAATAATCGAATGCATAATCTGACGTTCATGAATATAAATGAACGAACACGACTTTTGATCATGTTCTTTCATTTAACTAAACAAACACAAAATATTGTTCATGTTCATTCATTTAATAAATAAACGAATATAAATGAACTTTTACCAAACGGTTCATGAAATGTTCACTAAACGTTCAGTTCGTTTACAGCCCTGGTTACAAATAGTCAAATACTTAAATTATTTACATTTAACACCCTTATATTAGATGTGTCAATTTAACACTAAATAGTTAAATATGGACTTAGCTTTAGGTAATTAACACATATCCAATGAGTTATAACAAGGATTTGAAATTGTACAAAAAACGTATGCTCTGTCCGTTCTATAATTGCCATTGATAAAAAACACACACAATATATATATATATATATATATATATATATATATATATATATATATATACAAAAAACGTATGCTCTCTCCGTTCTATAATTGCCATTGATAAAAAACACACAATATATATATATATATATATATATATATATATATATATATATATATATATATATATATATATATATATATATATATATATATATATATATATA
>LBNU01030999.1:55090-78864 GCA_014162995.1 Artemisia annua | reverse complement strand
AAGTAGCACCCGCGTACGTAACCGACTTCACTCCAGTGCCACTAGTAGTATCAACCTTGGGAGGAGTCCCATTCGAATTAGACTGAAGCCCAATACCACTCGAACTATTCAAATCAGAAGAAGAAGCCATATTAGCGATATCACTATCAATTTTCTTCATTGCTTCATCAAACTGCTTGTGCGCATTAGCAAGCAATTGTTCCACATTAGGTTGAACATTAGTATCAGATTGGAGACCTGGTTCAAGCACGTTTGCATTGGAAGCAGGTGAGGCACATGAAACCGGCTCCACATGCCCACCAAGAGATACATTGTTATCACTAAAAACAACCGGCGTACCACGAGCGTTAGATCCATTCAGAACAGTAATATCATCCCCACCAACACGAACATTAGTATCAGATTTGGCAGAGCCTGTGTTAAGAAACCCTTTATTCATCTCCTCTCAAAACCCTACGAACAGTAAAGAACCCTTGCCAACAGTAAACAACCCTACGTACAGCCACTAAAAAAGATTAAACCCTAACCTAAGTTAGGGTTTACAATGAAATCACAACAAACAACTAACCAGCAGCCATAATATGAAGTGTAGATCAGTCGATTAGAAAAAAAAGAACCCTTACCAACAGGATCAAACCGACTTAGCTAAACCAATATCGGTTGAATTATACTATGAAAAGATCGAAACCCTAACTTAAACCGATCACAAACGAGCGAAAAACAATGCGAATTAGACAAACCAGATCAAGTGATGGAAAAACACGAATGTTAATCAATTACTTTAACCGATTAAAGGACTAGAACGCATGGAATTTGGCAAGATTGAGGAGATCGATTAGTTGTAAGGGTTGTAAGGGTTTCGGTTTTTTTCTCCAGAGAGAAGTCGACTTTTTTTTTCCCTCAATTCTTGTTTACAAAAAGAATGACATTTTTACTCTCAACTAATTAATAATACATTCTTTAAAGTTTGTAATTTTAATTTCAACCAAAAGTAATATGATAAATTTGATCAAAATGTTCTTACCTATTTTTAGGAGTAGACATTTAAATTGCGACATTTCTAAAATGAAACAAGGAATATTAGTTTGGGATGAATGAAGTATTTTTTTAAAACCCTATTTAATCAGTTAGCTAGTTTGCAGTAAAAACATGTTTTTGTTTTTTAGAATAGCAACTAATAATCTCATAATATACAAACGGTAAATTATCTCACATGTTCTAAGCAGGACTTGAACCCCAACAATGAAATGATTGGGGAGCTTTTCACACAAGTAGTGATACCATTATGACACAAGCCCTTTGATATAAAAAAATGATATATCTATGACAATACCAACAAAGGCATTTTCCCTAGTACAAAATATGGTAAAGCTCTAATTGTTCGCTAACAGCGTAATATCTACATTGTTATATATAATTTGTTTGAATTAATCTCTAGTTTGATTTTGTGTAATCCAAATTTACCACTGCCAATTCTATCATCACTGTATCTCATATAGAGATTCGGTTCCACAGAAACATGGATTACACGAGTTAAGTGATTCGATTATTATTGATCGAGCAAGAAAAAGATTTTTTTTTTTTGTTTACTCAAATCACACATACCCATTACATCTAAATATACGTTTGTTACATAAGTAATCTTGTTATTTCTTTAACTAGATCAATATGTCATATTCGTATTTCGTTCATATGGATTTTAAGGTAGGTCACCAAATTTTACGAATCTATATTCCAATACAACCCAATCTCCAGTTGCCAAATCATTCAAATCAACAAGACAAAAACTTTGATTAAATTTAATTATCTTATTATATCTTACAAGCAATATTCTACCTAATACACATACATATGGCAAAATGTTGTTCAAGTTAGTTGAAATTCAAAGCTACCTTCTTAACTATAAATTCATTCTCTTCCTCCACTCTATACACAACCATTTTCCGCATTACATCTTCAACTACTAATAACAAAAGCATCTTACATAAAAAAGAAGTTGAACATGGTTTATCGGTGCTTAGTTTTCACTCTGGCTGTGGCAATGTGTGCTTTGGTTGTGCCGGTTTACTCACAAATTAATACCCCATGCTCGCCTTCCATGATCACTAGCTTTACTCCATGTATGAACTTGTTAACAAATAGTACCACGAATAGTTCTACTACACCAATGTCCGATTGTTGCAGTTTCCTTAAAACCCTCACGAGTACTGGAACGGATTGTTTATGCCTTATCGTTACCGGGAGTGTACCCTTTCAAATTCCCTTTAATCGGAGCCTAGTCCTTTCTTTGCCTCGTGTTTGTCGGATGCCCGGTGTGCCTCTTCAATGTAAAGGTTGGTATATCATTGCTACAACATTTGCGTCAAAAATTTAACATTCTTTATTAAAACTTATATATTAACATGTTTTTTTTATTGTAGCTGCCGCAGCTGCCCCCATTTCTCCAACAGGTAATACTCAGTGCAACGAATTAACTTCTTGTATTGTTTAAAAAAATTATTTTGTTCTTACAAATTGCTAGCATTTAGAAACATGACTTAGGATCAAATGAGAAGAACTCTTAAAATGAGAATGATGAGAAATAACTATAACCACATATTAGAGATGCATCGACTTGAATTAGATGCATCCCTAATCTTTTATTTTTTGGGTAAAGGGGAGTAATCCAAAAATGGAAGTAACATCCCTAATCTTTTAGATGCACCCTAATATATTTTCTAGCTAAAAATTAGATTCGTATACATATATTAGATGCATTTTAGCAAGTTAGGAAAATCCTGTGTATTTTTTTGTCCTCTGCGGGTCAAATTTGTTGCAAGTACTACTTTGCATCTTTTTCACTTCAAAATTACTTTTGAAACTAATTGAGATGCATCTAAATAAATAGAGATGCATCTAATTCAAGTCGACGCATCCCAAATATGTGGTTATAGTTATTTCTCATCCTTCTCATTATAAGTTTTCTTCTCACCGGATCCTTACCCTTAGAAAGATTAGTGTAAAAAGTCTTGCAACATTATTTATAAGCTCCAAACTTTATTAAGCTAATGTTTTGTTGCATATATGGACAGGTCCAGCTACTTTGGTGCCAGCACCAGCTCCTGGAAGTTCGTCTACAGTTCCAGGGGCTCTATCGCCATCCTTGGCACCTGAATCAAATACAACACCTTCCTTAGCACCTGAATCAGACAGGACACCCGACTTGACACCACCAACTACCGGTGTGGATTCTGGAGTCCCAACCACCAATGCAGGCAGCCGTCCCACTGTTACGCCTTCAGCTGCTGCATCCACTGATGCCAATTCATTATTTATCCTAGCTGCCTCTGGAGCTACTGGCATTGCATATTTCATGTTGTTCTAAAGACTAGACATCTATATCATTTGATTATTTACATACTGTGTATCATTTCTTGGTTACATTCTTTTATGAACTTCAGTTTTAGTATATATATTATCATCCAGGATTTCAGTATTGTGTATCACATTTTTATTTGGCAATAAAAATACATAATTCATATCTTCTTTAACTTTTCCATAATTATCATTTTTAGCAGCAGTATCGTCTAGTTAACTCAAGCAACTTGTTTGTTGATTCACATAACTGAACAATGATTCCGTTAAATTCTTACAAGTACACAGGTTAATTGTATTTCTTAGTATGGCTATTCCTAATTTCAAGTTACTGGAAAATATTCTTCGGCTGTTCTACTGCTTGCTGTTATGTCAACTCAAAAAGTATGAATCTGGTTAAAAAAAATAGGATTAAATCCCTAACAAAGTCACAAAAGATGCTTCAGATAAAATCTGAAAAAGCCAAACTAAATGATACACCGAAATGAAATTGTGACTTCTTAATTACTTGACACATTAGAAAGGCAATATAGTGATAAAGAATTTAAGTCTCAAATATGAGGTCTCGAGTTCGAATCCAATTAGCAATAAACTCTTTGATTTAACGGGCTAGAGATTTACCAGACTACATAGGTATTGCGAGCTTGTAAGTTGAGGCCGGACTTGACCTGCCAGTAACAAAGATAACTTGGTCGGGTTCCCTTGTATAGTACAAAAAAGAAAAGAAAAGAAGAATTGGCTAGAGTTACTGATGTTCATGACACCACATANCATATATTAGATGCATTTTAGCAAGTTAGGAAAATCCTGTGTATTTTTTTGTCCTCTGCGGGTCAAATTTGTTGCAAGTACTACTTTGCATCTTTTTCACTTCAAAATTACTTTTGAAACTAATTGAGATGCATCTAAATAAATAGAGATGCATCTAATTCAAGTCGACGCATCCCAAATATGTGGTTATAGTTATTTCTCATCCTTCTCATTATAAGTTTTCTTCTCACCGGATCCTTACCCTTAGAAAGATTAGTGTAAAAAGTCTTGCAACATTATTTATAAGCTCCAAACTTTATTAAGCTAATGTTTTGTTGCATATATGGACAGGTCCAGCTACTTTGGTGCCAGCACCAGCTCCTGGAAGTTCGTCTACAGTTCCAGGGGCTCTATCGCCATCCTTGGCACCTGAATCAAATACAACACCTTCCTTAGCACCTGAATCAGACAGGACACCCGACTTGACACCACCAACTACCGGTGTGGATTCTGGAGTCCCAACCACCAATGCAGGCAGCCGTCCCACTGTTACGCCTTCAGCTGCTGCATCCACTGATGCCAATTCATTATTTATCCTAGCTGCCTCTGGAGCTACTGGCATTGCATATTTCATGTTGTTCTAAAGACTAGACATCTATATCATTTGATTATTTACATACTGTGTATCATTTCTTGGTTACATTCTTTTATGAACTTCAGTTTTAGTATATATATTATCATCCAGGATTTCAGTATTGTGTATCACATTTTTATTTGGCAATAAAAATACATAATTCATATCTTCTTTAACTTTTCCATAATTATCATTTTTAGCAGCAGTATCGTCTAGTTAACTCAAGCAACTTGTTTGTTGATTCACATAACTGAACAATGATTCCGTTAAATTCTTACAAGTACAAAGGTTAATTGTATTTCTTAGTATGGCTATTCCTAATTTCAAGTTACTGGAAAATATTCTTCGGCTGTTCTACTGCTTGCTGTTATGTCAACTCAAAAAGTATGAATCTGGTTAAAAAAAAATAGGATTAAATCCCTAACAAAGTCACAAAAGATGCTTCAGATAAAATCTGAAAAAGCCAAACTAAATGATACACCGAAATGAAATTGTGACTTCTTAATTACTTGACACATTAGAAAGGCAATATAGTGATAAAGAATTTAAGTCTCAAATATGAGGTCTCGAGTTCGAATCCAATTAGCAATAAACTCTTTGATTTAACGGGCTAGAGATTTACCAGACTACATAGGTATTGCGAGCTTGTAAGTTGAGGCCGGACTTGACCTGCCAGTAACAAAGATAACTTGGTCGGGTTCCCTTGTATAGTACAAAAAAGAAAAGAAAAGAAGAATTGGCTAGAGTTACTGATGTTCATGACACCACATAATTTCTCAATTTAGCTCAACAATTAGACTGTTTATATGAAAGAACGTTAGAAATTAAAAAATCTTTATGAACAACAAAAAGTAAGTACTTTTCAACGTTTAGACCTTTATTTTACGCTTATATTAATACTTAATATATCTAGACAACTCTAAACCCCACAAATTACATAATTCAGATCAACTACGAGATTTCAAGCTCTTTAGATTGATTCCAAATTTTTAACGAGACCATGAGATATACACTGATGATGGAACTGATGATGGAACTGGCAGTAGTAATTTTGGGTTACACGAAGTTTATTAAGATGATGTTAATTAATCAAAGCTTTTGTCTTGATGATTTGAATGATTTGACAACTAGAGAGATTGGGTTGTATTGGAATATATGTTCGTAAAATTTGGTGACCTGCCTTAAAATCGATATCAACGAAATATGAATATGACATATTGATCTAGCTACTATATTAATTATTTAAGTAACCTAAATTTATTTATTATGGAAACATATATTTAGACGTAATGGGTACGTGTAGGTGATTTGAGTAAACAAAAGTCTTTCCTTAACGATTTGATAATACCATCATGTATCTGGATCTGTAATAATTGATAGTGGTATTTATGATAAAATATTTAGTTAACATTTCTTGTTGAAAGTACCTGACTAACAAATTCATCAATGGCATTTGTCTTTCAAATGAATTAAATGGATGGTTTGATTACGCATGAATTAAAATCTCAACTGTCTTTCAACCCAAATTAATGAAAATTTAGAACTGGTTACAAATAGTCAAATATTTAACTTACTTACATTTAACACCCTTATATTAGATGAGTCAATTTAAAACTCATTGATTAAAATATGGACTTAGCTTTAGGTAATTAACACATATTCCAGTGAGTTATAACAAGGAGTTGAAATTGCACAAAACACATAGATTCCTTCCGTCCTAAAATAATTGTCTCTGACAAAAAGCACATAATTAAAAAAAAATATAATTATTAACCTTAACTAATTACTTAATATATTCTTTAAAGTTTGAAATATTAATTTCAACCAAAAGTAATATAGTAAATTTGATCAAGCTTCCTTACTTATTTTAAGTAATATAGTAAATTTGATCAAGCTTCCTTACTTATTTTAATAGTAGACAATTAAATTAAAATATTACAAAAAATAAACATAGCCTATTAGTTTAGGACGAATGAAGATTTTTTTTTAACCCTATTTAATCAGTTAGCTAGAATCTTTTAAGAATGTATCTTTAACAATACTAACAAAGGCGTTTTCCCTACAAAATATGGCAAGATTGTTATATATAATTTGTTTGAATAAATCTCTAGTTTGATGTTGATACAAACATGGATTACACGCGTTAGGTGATTTAATTATTACTGATCAAGATAAAAAAAAGTTTTTTTGTTTACTAGTCAAATTACACGTACGGGTCATGCCAAATAGTAAGGCTTACACAAATCTAACCCGATTGATGGGTTTAGAGCTATAAGTCTTATACTTTTACAATTTTTATATCAACTTTTAACATAAATATTTTTAAAACTTATTATATTATTTCTCTCTCCCCTTTTCCTCTCAATCCAAATATTTTCTTTCAACCCTACATCAAATCCTGAACCCATTTATAAACCAAACGGGTGCTATATTTTTGGTTTGTGGACTCTCTTTTCTGGACGGAGGGAGTATTCATAATTTTTTTCATATCAATTTTAAGGTAGGTTTGTACGAACCTGTATTCCAATACAACCAATAATCTCCAGTTGCCAAATCATTCAAATCAACAAGACAAAAACTTTGATTAACATTATCTTATTATTTCTTTTCCCGGTGTGGGTCAAGTTCCATGATGTGCCTCTTGCTATGTTTTCCGATGATGGCCTCAGTCTTCTAGCCACACTAATTGGCACACCTAAAAGGTTAGATGCTTTTACAAGCCAAATGTGCAAGGAATCGTGGGGCCGTAGTAGTTTTGCTAGATGCATGATTGAAGTAAAGTCGGATGAGGTGCTTCGGGATAGCCTCACTGTAGAGATACCATTACTTGATGGTTCGGGTTCGACTATTGAAAAGATTCGGGTTGAGTACGAATGGCAACCACCTCGGTGTGATAACTGTAAGATTTTTGGTCATACTCTGAGTGATTGTCCGAAAGTCGTTACACCTCCAGTTCAATCTACTAAGTCTGTTAAGGATGGTTTCATGACTGTCAACAATAGAAAGAAAGGTAAGCAAGGTGGTTCTACAACTCAAGGTAATAAAGGGTTTACTAAACCAGCTGTGGGTAAGCAGTTTCAGTATCAACCCAAGAAGACTCCAACTGAACCTAAGAAGGTGGATGGCACTAAGAAGAAATCGTCTGATGTGCCTAGTACGAGTGGATCGAAGATTTCTACATCTAATCAGTTTGCTGCCCTTAATATTGATGATGCGGATGTGATTGGTACTCCGTCTAATGAAAACAACAAGGATGTGAATGCTGGTAGTTCCATGGAAGTTAATGTGGAGGAGTCTTGTGACAAAGCTAATACAATAGATCTTAATAAGGATGAGTCGCATGAGACAGGTAATACAATGGATGTTAATGAGGAAGATTCTAGTAAGGGTTCTACTCTTATTGTTGAGAAAATTGGTAAGCTTGAAAAGCTACTCATTGATGGTGTAGCAACTCTTGTGGATGATGATGGTCATCCTATCCCGTCGACCTCTGCCACTAAGAGGGTTAACCCATTTTCAAAGGTGGGAAACATTGTGGTGTCAGATTCTGAAGACGAGGTTGCCAACCCATTTGATGAGTCTGCTAATCTTTTTGGTGGGGGGCAAGAGTTTGAACAAGAGTATGATGATTACGATGATTATGCGAACCAGGTGTATGATCTTCCCGGTAATTTGGATGCTTTTAATGCCATGTATGGTACCAAGCTTCAAGGTCCTAGGAAGTAATTTATCTTGTTAGTCTTATGTTATCATTTGAGTTGTGGTTTGATTTCTAGTTTAGAAATTAGGAAGTATCTTGTTATGTAAGCTTTTAGCCTATGTAACGGGCTGAGATGTGGGATTCCACCCATATCCTTTGTACTTAAACGTTTTTGGCTAATATATTTACCAGGATGCAGGATTACTCCCCTTTACCCAAAAAAAAACAAGACAAAAACTTTGATTAACATTATCTTATTATTTCTTCCCAGCAATATTCTAATAGCTAATACACATACATTGGTAAATGCTGTCAAAATTAGTTGAAATTCAAAGCTACCTTCGTAACTATAAATTCATTCTCTTTCTCCACTCTGTACACAACCATTTTCCGCATTACATCTCCAGCCCCTAATAACAAAAACATCTTACGTAAAAAAGAAGTTGAACATGGTTTTTCGGTGCTTAGTTTTCACTCTGGCTGTGGCAATGTGTGCTTTGGTTGTGCCGGTTTACTCACAAATTAATACCCCATGCTCGCCTCCCTTGATCACTAGCTTTGCTCCATGTTTGAACTTGTTAATGAATAGTACCACGAATAGTTCTACTACACCAACCTCGGATTGTTGCAATTTCTTTAAGAACCTCACGAGTACTAGAACGGATTGTTTATGCCTTATTTTTAACGGGAGTGTACCCTTTCAAATTCCCTTTAATCGGAGCCTAGTCCTTTCTTTGCCTCGTTTTTGTGGGATGCCCGGTGTGCCTCTTCAATGTAAAGGTTGGTAGATCATTGCTACAACATTTGAGTCAAAAAAATTTGACATTCTTTTTTAAAACTTATATATTAACATGTTTTTTTATTGTAGCTGCCGCGGCAGCCCCCATTTCTCCAACAGGTAATACTCAGTGCAACGAATTACCTTCTTGTATTGCTTAAAAAAAAATAATTCGTTCTTACAAATTGGTAGCATTTAGAAACATTAGTGTAAAAACAATTTCAACATTATTTATATGTTCCAAAATTTATTACGTTAATGTTGTGTTGCATATATGGACAGGTCCAGCTACTTTGGTGCCACCACCGGCTCCTGGAAGTTCATCTACGGTCCCAGGAGCGCTGTCACCAGCCTTGGCACCTGAATCAAATACAACACCTTCCTTAACACCTGAATCAGACACGACACCCGACTTGACACCACCAATTACCGGTGTGGGTTCTGGACAAACCACCAATGCAGGCAGCCGTCCCCCTGTAATGCCTTCAGCTGCTGCATCCGCTGATGCCAATTCACTGTTTATCCTAGTTGCTTCTGGAGCTACTGTCATTGCATATTTCATGTTGTTCTAGAGACTAGACATCTATGTCATGTGATTATTTACATACTATGTATCATTTCTTTGTTACATTCTTTTTCGAAGCTTCCATTTTAGTGTGTATATATATATGTATCATCCAGGATTCCAGTATTGTGTATCACATTTTCATTTGGCAATAAAAATACATAATTCATATCTTCTTTAACTTTTCCATAATTATCTGTTTTAGCAGTATCGTTTAGTTAACTCAAGGAACTTGTTTGTTAATTCGCTTAACTGAACAATGATTCCATTAAATTCTTACAAAGTACAAAGGTTAATTGTATTTTTTAGTATAACTATTCCTAATTTCAAGTTACTGACAAATATTCTTCGGCTGTTCTACTTCTTGCTGTTATGTCAACTCAAAAAGTATGAATATTGTTAAATAGGATTAAATCCCTAACAAAGTCACAAAAGATGCTTCTATAAAATCTGAAAAAGCCAAACTAAATGATACTCCGAAATGAAATTGTGACTTCTTAATTACTTGACACATTAGAAAGGCAATCTAGTGATAAAAATTTAAGTCTCAAATATGAGGTTTCGAGTTTGAATCCTATTAGCTATAAACTCCTTGGTGCCTGTCGGCCACCTAGCAATATAGTTCAAAACTATGAAGTGCTAGTGATTTACTGTTGATATATGGCTTATACTTGAATAAGGTTCAATTAATCAAAGCAAGTGGGAGGAAGTTGTATGATGCAACTAGCATCTTTAAGCAAGTTGGTAGCAACATGGGAAGGTCATGAAAGGCTATAAGTAGAAGGCTTTGTCTTTCAGTTTTAGCACACCAAAAACACACACAATCATCATTGTTCTGTTCTTAGTTACTTCTCTCTTTAGTTCTAGATTTGTAGTATGTTTTTCTTTGGTTAAGAAATATATAAGTTTGTGTTGTTACATTCTTTTGTTCACTTTTATATGGTCTAATTTTCAATAAGCTAGTATGAGGTATAGTTGTGGTGCTCTAACATTCACACTCTTTAACTAGTCGGTGGAATATTATCGTGGTTATTCCACAACAAGTGATATCAAGAGCCGAGGTTATTCTTAGTATACTCTGTTGTTGCAATTTAGTTTGATCTTCCACATCAGAAAAGAATTTTGTTGGTTTTCGGTTGGAAGCTATTGGACATAAAATTGTACATGAAATGGTGGATGACAAAGTTGACAAACCTTTCACATCGGTGGATCCAACATCTCCAAGTTGGGCTATACCAGTCTTGATGAATGCAAGATTGGCGGTGGAGCTTTTGATGGCACATGCCTTTTCAGTATGTGCCAAAGTAAGGTTCTAGACGCTCTTTTTCAGCAAGGTCTAGACATCGTCGTTGAAGAAAGTAAACCAGAGGATGTAGAATAGAGGAATTGGTTAACCATCAATCGTTTAGCTTGTGGTACGGTTAGTTTATGTATTTTGAGAGTGTTTTCAAAAAAGAAACATCCGCTTACAAA
Source organism: Artemisia annua (assembly GCA_014162995.1). Classification (NCBI taxonomy): domain Eukaryota; kingdom Viridiplantae; phylum Streptophyta; class Magnoliopsida; order Asterales; family Asteraceae; genus Artemisia; species Artemisia annua. The sequence continues at coordinate 67,610 of LBNU01030999.1, read as the reverse complement.
CTGTGGGTGGTATTGGAAGAGAAAATTTTAAAGAAAATTTATCAGAATAAGCTCTTTATAAAGAAGTGACTCTTTCGCTTCACATATGTACCGGATACAACAATGAATAATCACATTACAAGTTTTAATCAGTTGGTCACCAACTTGATGAATATGGATAAGGTGTTCAAAGACCAAGATCTAGCATTGATATTGTTGGGATTGCTTCCAGAGGAGTACGAGTTACTTAGAACAACTTTACTTAATGGGAAGGATGATATGCCTCTTAGTGAAGTTTGTGTTGCTTTATATAGTAAAGAACTGAGAAGAAAGGACAAGCAGATTAGTTCAAGTGAAGATACAGAGGTTTTGCTTGTCAGAGGTTGTTCGCAGAAGAAGGGCACCGATAAGAGATGGAGATCCAAGTCGAGGCATAGACTAAGCAAAGATGAATGTGCATTTCATCATGAAAAAGGTCATGGGAATAGAGATTGTCCAAAGTTGAAAACCAAGGACAATCATTACAAAGGGAAAGTTGTAGCGGAGGCGAATGTCACTAAGTGTGAAGATGAAGAATCAGATCTCTCACTTGCAACATCGTCAACAAAAAATGTTTCTGATATATGGCTAATAGATTCCGCAGGTAGCTATCATATTACACCACATCGATAGTGGTTTAGTAATTTTGAAGAACATGCAGAACTTGTTTATATGGTAGATGAAACTCCCCCATTACTCATGGGATTGGTTCCGTTCGATTATAGAATGAAGATGGAAAAATTGTGAGCTTGAAAGGGGTTTGTTATTCGCCAAAGTTGAAAAAGAATCTCATTTACATCAGTCCCTTTGAATCTAAAGGATTCGAAGTAAGAGAAATGATGGGGCTATGAAGATCATCTCTAGCATAGTTGTAGTAATGAAGGGTATTCGTAAAATAAACAACACGTATCACTACAAGGGTAGAAAAATTGTTGGAACTATAGTAGTTGTTACTGATGGTGATAGATATTCAGAAGCTGTGAAGCTATGGCAAATGTGCTTATGACATGCACGAGAAAATACTTTAATTTGCTCATAAAGCAAGGATTATTAAAAGGAGCAAGTTCCTGTAAGTTGGATCTCTCTAAGCATTGCATCAACGGGAAGACGACAAGGGTGAAATTTGAGACAACTATCCATAAGACACAAGGTATCTTGGATTAGGTCCACTCTGACGTATGGGGTCTCTCAAAGACAAGCTCTTTAAGAGGGATACACTACTATGTGACATTTGTTGATGACTTTTCCCTAAGAGTATGGGTGTACAGGTTGAAGACAAGGGATGAAGTGCTAGGAGTGTTCATCAAGTGTAAAAAGATGATGAAAACTCATACTTATAGAAAGATCTATAACACCATAGGAAAATCCCACATCATAAATGACTGAATGAACTGGTCACATAACCGAGACTTGGAGTGATGCTTGGCATATGTTAACATTCGCCTTATATACCAACAACGCGTTTTGTTGTCTAACGGTTAATGGTCCATATGGTTAAGCGTGATCGTGTGAGAGTAGTACTGGCTGGGGTGACCTGCCGAGAAGTCTTCACATAAGGGCCCCAATAGCAAAGCCGTGGGCCTACGGGCAACACGGACAATATTGTAGTCTATAAGGCGAATGTTAACATATCTCCCAGCATCACTCCAAGTCTCGGTTATATGAACAGTTCATTCGGTCATGTGACCAGTTCATTCGGTCATGTATGATGTGGGATTTGCCTTGAGGGCCACAAAAGCAAAGCCGTGAGCCTATGGGCAAAGCGAAAAATATTGTGGTCTATAAGGCGAATATTAACATATGTCCCAGCATCACTCCAAGTCTCGGTTATGTGACCAGTTCATTTGGTCATGTGATCAGTTCATTCAGTCATGTATGATGTAGTATTTGCCTAGGGTGTTACAAGATCAAACATCTCCGAACATATAATGGCGGAGAGTATAAAAATGATCAATTTTCAAAATTTTGTGAAGACGAAGGCATAGTCAGACACTTCACTTTTAAACATACACCACAACCGAATGGAGTGTTAGAATGCATGAACCGATGCTTGTTGGAGAAAGTTCTATGTATGTTATCCAATGCTTGTTGGGTAAACAATTTTGGGCTAAAGCTGTGACGTGTGCTTGTCACCTCCTTAATCGGTTGCCATCAACTACTATTGATGGAAAAACACCATTGGAGAAATGGTATGGAAAACCTGCTATAGATTATGATTCTTTAAATGTGTTTAGTTCCGTTGCATATTATCATGTGAAGGAATCAAAATTGAATCCTAGAGCCAAGAAAGCATTCTTCATGGGGATCACCTCTGGAATCAAAATCTATCGTCTATGGTTTCCAGAGACAAATAACATGATTTTAGCAGGCATGTCACCTTTAATAAATCTTCCGTATTGAAGAAGGTAAATTCTAAGCAGTTAGATGGAATTCCCAAAAAGGTGGACTTTGAAAGAATAATTGTACCAGACGATAGAGAAACATTTGATGATTCTCCTGTGGTAGAAGGAGATTAAGAGGAGGTTCAAACCTAAGAGCCTCCACATCAACAACATGAATCAATTGCAACCAACAAGCCAAAAAGAAACACTAAAAGGCCTGCTCGCCTTAATGATATGGTGGCTTGTGCATCTTCAATTGTAGCTGAGGATGTTCCTACTACTTACTCTGAAGCAGTTTGACACTCAGAGAAAAAGAAGTGGACGATTTCCATGAGCGAGGACATGCAATCTGTTCAGAAGAATCAGACATGGGAGTTGCAAAGAAAGAAGGATTTCCTAGCTAAGATGCAAATGGGTGTATGCAAAGAAAGAAGGATTTGTTAGCTAAGATGATGCTTGCTACAAAGCAAGATTGGTAGCTAAAGGCTACACTCAGAAAGAGGGAATTGATTATAATCAAGTTTTTTATCCATTGGTTAAATATTCATCTATTAGAATTTTGTTGGCTTTGGCAACACAGTTAGATTTAGAACTAGTTCACATGGATGTGGAGACTGCATTTCTATATGGAGACTTGGAAGAGGAAATCTATATGGTTCTGCCAGAAGGATTCAAAGTTGCTGGCAAAGAGAATGAAGTATGTAAGCTTTATAAATCGTTGTACGGGTTGAAGTAGTCCACATGGAAGTGGTGCAAACGATTTGATAAGTTTATGATGGAGTCGAATTACACAAGAAACAAATACGACCATCATGTCTATTTGAAAAAGCTACAAGATGGGTCCTTCGTATATCTTCTTCTATAAGTAGATGTATGTTGATAGATTCTCAAAGTCTAGATGAGAGTGAAAAGTTAAAGAATCGGTTGAAAAAGCTAATTTAAGTCCGTACTTGTCAAAATCAAACATCAAAATAAACTTTAAAAAAAAAAATTGTGATCATAACAAGGTAAGAAACTATGTCAACAAGCCATGAACTCTATTTGAGGGGAGTATTAACTATTATTACGATCTTAATACAAAAAGATGATAAATGTAATTTTTGAAAATATTCGTGGTTGTGAGTAGTTAGTACTATATTGAGTGATCAACAATCAATATCCCCAAACGGGAAATGATATGTACACTGAAATTTTTACTTGCACACGGAGGGTTAAATTGTTAGACTTTTTTGCCCCCACTAACCTTTTTACTACGTATTTTATTTTCTTCACCTGCCGTTTTGCTTTCTCTTTCATTTTTACCGGCTAGTGGTAATTAATCCATGACGCTGCCGCATTTCCATCCCTACAAGGCTACAACTATGACGCATGTTGCATAGCTAGCACTGATCAACTTGCTTCCAGCCTTAGTTACGGAAAGAAAGTAACTTATCTTCTCATAATCATCAATTATAGAAAAAAAAAGGGATATCATCAAACATGTGATTCTCTTCGAATTTTAGACATGTTTGCTCATATTTTCCAAGGCAGTTATCTTAGATGTTGGTAGCACAAGTCATGGCAGTGTGCCAGTGTTCACTGGAAATTTTAACTACTATTTATGTTTTTTTATATACTCCATAATAAGTTAACAAGTCTATCTCACCATTATCATCAAATTCACGGTACATAGTCTCGACGCCGGCATCACAGTTATTAGATGATAGGTTACAATATGCCGCTGCAGCCCAATTTCATTATTGAGACATCGACGACGGTGGATCGAGATTGTGTCTCCATCAGTTAACGGAGACTATGTGGTGTCATATCAAAATAGGCGATTGATGTGCCACCGTAGACGGTAGATGAAGATTGTGGTTTCACGAACAACAGAGGGTTTGGTAATTAAGAAGTTTAAGTTCACGAGAAAAAAGGGGAAAATTATCAGGTGTAAGTGTATAGTAGTCATAACATATTAAATTTCCGTGTACAAAGTAAAAAGGCCCGTGTACATATCACTACCCTTAACAAAATTGGTCACATTTTGTCAAAGATAGGGCGATGAGCAAAAGACAACATATTTTACACAATAGTTTGGAAACAAGAAAGTGAGGTGATATGATGACTCATGATATTGTCTTGGAAAAAAAAAATGTGATACAGTGAACAAATATCTAGCCGAGAGTATTGGTGATGTGAGACGAAGAGTAGTGATATATAGAGAAGAATAAAAAATGCATCCATATGGTTGTGTTGTACTTGTATATGTTAAAGTTTGTGGCTATATTTACATACTCCATTTTGTGTTTTATTATTACTATCTAATTTAGGTGATCAATACAATTGTTTCACATCACATAGCGTTATCGTTTACATAGTCATTGGCCGCACGGCCTTAAAATTTCACTAGTTCCAATACAACCCAATATCCAGTTGCCAAATCATTCAAATCAACAAGTCAAAAGCTTTGATTAACATTATCTTTTTATATTTTACAAACGATATTCTACCTAATACACATAACGTGGCAAAATGTTGTTCAAGTTAGTTGATATTCAAAGCTACCTTCTTAACTATAAATTTATTCTCGTCCTCCACTCTACACAACCATTTTCCGCATAACATCTCCAACACTAATAACAAAAGCATCTTACATAAAAAGAAGAAGTTGAAGATGGTTTTTAGGTGCTTAGTTTTGTCTCTGGCTGTGGCAATGTGTGCTTTGGTTGTGCCGGTTTACTCACAAATTAATAACCCATGCTCGCCTCCCATGATCACTAGCTTTCCTCCATGTTTGAACTTGTTAACGAATAGTACCACGAATAGTTCTACTACACCAACCTCGGATTGTTGCAATTTCTTTAAGACCCTAATGAGTAACGGAACGGATTGTTTATGCCTTATTGTTAGAAGTGTACCCTTTCAAATTCCCTTTAATCAGAGCCTAGTCCTTTCTTTGCCTCCTGTTTGTGGGATGCCCGGTGTGCCTCTTCAATGTAAAGGTTGGTAGATCATTGCTACAACATTTGTGTAAAAAAGTTTGACATCCTTTTTAAAACTTATATATTAACATGTTCGTTATCTATTGTAGCTGCCGCGGCTGCCCCCAGTTCTCCAACAGGTAATACTCAGTGCAACGAATTAACTTCTTGTATTTTTTTTTTGTAAAATTAACTTGTTCTTACAAATTGGTAGCATTTAGAAATATTAGTGTAAAAATTCTTGCAACAATATTTATAAGTTCCAAACTTTATTAAGCTAATGTTTTGTTGCATGTATGGACAGGTCCAGCACCAGCTCCCGGAAATTCATCTACGGTCCCAGGGGCTCTACCACCAGCCTTGGCACCTGAATCAAATTCAACACCTACATTAACACCACCACTGCCACCTGAATCAAATACAACACCTACGTTAACACCACCACCGCCACCTGAAGCTAACACTACGCCCAATCTAACCCCGCCATCTACAGGTGTGGGTTCAGGAGTTCCAAGCACCAATTCAGGAAGTCATCCCACTTTAACGCCTTCAGCTGCTGCTTCCACTTATGACAATTTACTATTTATCTTAGTTGCCTCTGAAGCTACTTTCATGGCTTATCTCATGTTGTTTTAGACTTATCTTCCAGTCATGTGATTATATTTATGCATATTATTTCATTGTATCCGAAATTTTATTTGAGTGGTGCGAATTAATGTACATATTATTTGCATATATATGAGAAAGAAACACATATTGCATGTCTTCTGGCACTACCTACTTTTCATTCACTATGACATTGTAGTATTGTACTGTAATTGATTGTTAAATGCTTTGGGTCATAATTAGACAATCAAAGTAAACATTTTGCGTATATTAAAAGGAAATTTGTATTGGCAACTTAATTTTTGTAAGAAACTTAATTACTTAAGAACTATTTAGTTTACTTTCATTGCAATTGAAGCCCAACTGTAGGAAACATGTACTGTANAAAAAAAATGTGATACAGTGAACAAATATCTAGTCGAGAGTATTGGTGATGTGAGACGAAGAGTAGTGATATATAGAGAAGAATAAAAAATGCATCCATATGGTTGTGTTGTACTTGTATATGTTAAAGTTTGTGGCTATATTTACATACTCCATTTTGTGTTTTATTATTACTATCTAATTTAGGTGATCAATACAATTGTTTCACATCACATAGCGTTATCGTTTACATAGTCATTGGCCGCACGGCCTTAAAATTTCACTAGTTCCAATACAACCCAATATCCAGTTGCCAAATCATTCAAATCAACAAGTCAAAATCTTTGATTAACATTATCTTTTTATATTTTACAAACGATATTCTACCTAATACACATAACGTGGCAAAATGTTGTTCAAGTTAGTTGATATTCAAAGCTACCTTCTTAACTATAAATTTATTCTCGTCCTCCACTCTACACAACCATTTTCCGCATAACATCTCCAACACTAATAACAAAAGCATCTTACATAAAAAGAAGAAGTTGAAGATGGTTTTTAGGTGCTTAGTTTTGTCTCTGGCTGTGGCAATGTGTGCTTTGGTTGTGCCGGTTTACTCACAAATTAATAACCCATGCTCGCCTCCCATGATCACTAGCTTTCCTCCATGTTTGAACTTGTTAACGAATAGTACCACGAATAGTTCTACTACACCAACCTCGGATTGTTGCAATTTCTTTAAGACCCTAATGAGTAACGGAACGGATTGTTTATGCCTTATTGTTAGAAGTGTACCCTTTCAAATTCCCTTTAATCAGAGCCTAGTCCTTTCTTTGCCTCCTGTTTGTGGGATGCCCGGTGTGCCTCTTCAATGTAAAGGTTGGTAGATCATTGCTACAACATTTGTGTAAAAAAGTTTGACATCCTTTTTAAAACTTATATATTAACATGTTCGTTATCTATTGTAGCTGCCGCGGCTGCCCCCAGTTCTCCAACAGGTAATACTCAGTGCAACGAATTAACTTCTTGTATTTTTTTTTGGTAAAATTAACTTGTTCTTACAAATTGGTAGCATTTAGAAATATTAGTGTAAAAATTCTTGCAACAATATTTATAAGTTCCAAACTTTATTAAGCTAATGTTTTGTTGCATGTATGGACAGGTCCAGCACCAGCTCCCGGAAATTCATCTATGGTCCCAGGGGCTCTACCACCAGCCTTGGCACCTGAATCAAATTCAACACCTACATTAACACCACCACTGCCACCTGAATCAAATACAACACCTACGTTAACACCACCACCGCCACCTGAAGCTAACACTACGCCCAATCTAACACCACCATCTACAGGTGTGGGTTCAGGAGTTCCAAGCACCAATTCAGGAAGTCGTCCCACTTTAACGCCTTCAGCTGCTGCTTCCACTTATGACAATTTACTGTTTATCTTAGTTGCCTCTGGAGCTACTTTCATGGCTTATCTCATGTTGTTTTAGACTTGTCTTCCAGTCATGTGATTATATTTATGCATATTATAATTTCATTGTATCAGAAATTTTTAATTGAGTGGTGCGAATTAATGTACATATTCTTTGCATATATATGAGAAAGAAACACATATTGCATGTCTTCTGGCAGTACCTACTTTCCATTCACTATGACATTGTACTGTAATTGATTGTTAAATGCTTTGGGTCATAATTAGACAATTAAAGTAAACATTTTGCGTATATTAAAAGGAAATTTGTATTGGCAACTTAATTTTTGTAAAAAACTCAATTACTTAAGAACTATTTAGTTTACTTTCATTGCAATTGAAGCCCAACTGTAGGAAACATGTACTGTAAACTAAAAGTCATGGGGTTCAAATATTGTTCTCATGTCCCCGTAATCTTATTGTAACGTGATTTACCTCCTTGGTCATGAGACCCGCTGGTGAAGATCGTTAGATGATCGATTTTTTTATCAATTTTACTTTACACTTTAGAAGTGATTTTGACAAAATTGCGTGTAGTGCTGATTTGTTACATGCTTATAACTCATATAAAAATATAAATATATAATATCAATACTTTTGATTTGTTATATGCTCTGTTTGGGCATTTCATTGTCGTTAATACCTTTTGAAGCCCACTTGGATTAAAACAATAGTCAGACATGTCTAGTGAAAAAAAAAAATTTAACAATAAGCCCATTTAGCTAAAAATAATAAAGGGCAGGTTATCCAAAGATAATACGTAGTATAATTTTTGTAGTTTATTTGACTTGTTTTTCCAAGAGAAAGAATTTGAACTAAATGTGCCATAGACCCATAGTTGAGCGTTTTGTCAAATTGTTGCATAGACACAATACAATGTCTCACTCTCAGATCTAGAACTTGAGTTCATTTGATCACCGAATTAATCATATGTTTATTACAGTATGGACAATATTTTAATAACTTGTCGATTAGGCAATTGACAACTTGAGGAATTCACACTAGCAAACTAAAAAAATTAATCTTGTAGCCCAAAAAAGATGTCCAAATACAAAAACTCCTTGCAAATATCCATAATGTGCTTTAATACTTTCCGAATTTTTCAAGAATAATAATTGTTAACATGTGACCATCGTAGACAGGAAATGACAGAAGCCGATGTAATCCAAGTAATGTCTGTGAATGTTAAGTACAATGTAGTATATTTATGTTTTAAGTATTATGGGTCGAAATTAGAAAGGCTTACATGTAATGGGTTGGGTCCAAGTCCTTAACCCAAACAGCCTTTTAAAGTGTCAGTTATTTTCGTTTCCAGTTATGGCAGTTAGGGTAGTTATAGTTGAAACGACACAATGCTTCACAAAGCAACTGTCATGTCGTTTCATATGTTATAAATAGGTATAAATCGAGTCATGTAAACATTGTCCCATTATTCATATCAATAAATTCAGTGTTTACATATTTTGTTCCATACACAGTTTTATTCACACTCACAAACATGGTAAATTACAAACAAGTTATGCAAAGAAATTGGTTACAATATAGGCCTGTGAACCATTACCAACATTGGTATCAAAGCCTCGATCTGAAACCTGGAGAAAACCAATTCAAAGGCATGGTCAGTTAGCACTTAATAGAAAGTTCTTGTAGAGAGAAAGTCCCCCCAGATTGTCACCATGGGGCAATCAAAAAAAGAAACTATCCCCTAAGGGAAAAAAGATGCTAAAGCAAAAGGTGAAGGAGATTGTGTCTTTCAATGCTTCAAGACATAAGTGAAGGCCGGAGAACAAGGAGAACGAAGCAGTGCCACTTTGAAAGAAAAAAAAAAAAGGCAAGATGCTTCATTTGCAAAAAACGTAGACATGTTTTTTGGAAGTGCCCAACTAAAAAGAACAAAGCCAGGAATGAAGAACAAGATAAGATGGTGAAGCCATCAGTGATAAAAGTTGAAGAAAAACTCAAATACCCTGAGAAGGTACATGTAATCACGGATTACATGGTGGAAGGGTCAGACACTCGCAATTGGGACAACATCTGGTACATTAGCAGTGCTTACAAAAGGCACATGTCTCCAACAAAATCCCTATTCAAAAGAATGATAAACAGGTTTAGATTGAAGAAGAGAAGAAATTTATTCTCTCTTATGGAGTTGGTGAGACAACTGTGGAAACAAAGGAAGGAAGTTTGGTGATACCCAATGTACTCTACACACCAGAGATTACATTGAATGTACTGAGTATAGATCAGTTAGAAGATCAAGGCTACATTGTGACATATGGCCACAACAAGTGCAGTTTAAAGTACACGTTTGATGATGGAAAGAAGGCAGTAGAAGTACAAGAAGAAAGCATCATGGCAGAGGAAGAATCAGGGAGTTTAATCTCAAGGCACAACAAGTTCCTTGATGATTATTTCCAATCTAAAGATCCTAAGGAAGAATGCCTATTGATCAAAGGCATCGAGGATCTCAAATGGGACAAGGATGATGTTCAAGACTACATAGATGAAGAATATCTAAGTCTGAATGGGACACTCTGAATTTAATTAAGATAGATAGTTTAGTATATAAAAATTGGGAAGTGTTAAGCAAGAAGTTCCTAGACATGGTAGAATGGTTCTATCTAGTTTATTTAAGGCAAGATGTGTTGGGAGAATTGCCACCAATCATTAGGGTGGTGAAGATTGATCTGTTGGGTTTGTATAAGTTGGTAGATAACTTAGGTGGTTAATTGAATGTCACATTTGGTGACAAATGGAAAAAAGTTGCACAGTTACTTGGGCTAACACAGAAGGATGAGGAAGCAGTTAAGGATTGCTACAAGGAGTATATAGGAATGGTGAAAGTTTACTATGAGGAAGCACAGAGATCCATGCAGGATAAAGGGCCCAAAAGTGAAGTGGTTGGGAATAGCAGTGGGACTGCTCATGTAAAAGATCCACTAAGCCATGCAGGGATAAGTGCTGAAATAGAAAGTACACTAGAAGGAACTCCAAAGGAAACTACTCAATTTGGTGTTAGATTGAAAGGCAACAAGGAAGATACAACAGATGATGATGAAGGAAGTAGCACATCAAGCAGTGATGATTTCATTGTCATCACTTGAAGATAGAAGAACCAAATAGCAAGAAGATATTAACATTCAAACATTAGGGAGGAGATGTAATCCAAGTAATGTCTGTGAATGTTAAGCACAATGTAGTATATTTATGTTTTAAGTATTATGGGTCGAAATTAGAAAGGCTTACATGTAATGGGTTGGGTCAAAGTCCTTAACCCAAACAGCCTTTTAAAGTGTCAGTTATTTTCATTTCCAATTATGGCAGTTAGGGTAGTTATGGTTGAAACGACACAATGCTTCACAAAGCAACTGTCATGTCGTTTCATATATTATAAATAGGTATAGATCGAGTCATGTAAACATTGTCCCATTATTCATATCAATATATTCAGTGTTTACATATTTTGTTCCATACACAGTTTTATTCATACTCACAAACATGGTAAATTACAAACATGTTATGCAAAGAAATTGGTTACAATATAGGCCTGTGAACCATTACCAACAGCCGACTCTTGTTCTTTGGACCAACCTTTGACCGAACAAAAGGGGATTTCCTCACCCTCGCATACCCCAGGAAAAAGTTTAGGATAAAGACTTTCCTTGTCCATAGAGCCTCAAGGACAATGAGGGCATGAGGAGATGGAGATTCCATAATAGTCTATGAATAAGTAAGTGAAGGCCAGTTGATCTTAAGGTTCCGCAACCGGTACTTCCCAATACTGTATTTGAAGCAGTGTGGTAAGGCCTATACCTTGCATGTTATAGACACGTCACGTTAGCTTGTATCCTATAATTTAGTTTTATAATTCATCACCCTGATTTTGATTTACGCTCACTATTGTTATCCTATAACACTGAGCCATATGGTGCAATAGGACTCTACATAGTAACACAAACATAAGTATACCAAAACAAAAAATGACCGATAAGTGGTGCCATGGGGGTGGCACCTATACCTATAACACTGGGAGGGGTGTGGTGGCTCCAAGCGATAAGTACTAAAATGGCCTTATGACATAATTGTACCTTGTAATCTAAGCTAGCTTGTTGCTTCCATTAATTAAACCACTTGGGGCATGCTTATTTTCTATCTATGTTAAGCTATGTTTAAATAACTCATAACTTATGGGGGAGACACTCAATTCATATGCAGTACTTTGGTGCAAGATATTTGGACAATATCTCACGTATGTGTTATATAGTTCAAGAAGTTGCCATATTCTATTATTTGGCTTGGCCTCATTGATTGTATTTTAGACAAAGTAATTGGTGTTCATAAAACTTCTATTAATGCATGTAAGCTATGATATGGTTTCTGTCTTTTTGTGGCATAAGTAGTTCTTATTATTATTATTATTATTATTATTATTATTATTATTATTATTATTATTATTATTATTATTATTATTATTATTATTATTATTATTATTATTATTATTATTATTATTATTTAATTATTATAACATCACTTTTATTAAAAACAAATAGGATTTACAAAAAATTAGTGGGGAGCCGAGAGACTAACTGGGCCCCCACACCTCTAGCTATAGCAAAGCTAATCCTACTAAAAATATGCGGAGCAGCACGTGCTCCAATATTATTATTATTATTATTATTATTATTATTATTATTATTATTATTATTATTATTATTAT
>LBNU01030999.1:17747-54455 GCA_014162995.1 Artemisia annua | reverse complement strand
CAAGATATTTTCATAATTTACTGAAAAACACTCAATAACTCGTAATCTAACATAGGAAGTACAATTTACGTAAGATGAAAATACAATCATCATGTTTTATTAATAAGAACACAATTTATCGAAAGAGAGTTGTTTTAGATATATTTGTAACCCTCTGTATTAGCATGCCTTAGATCCGATAGTGTCACTTGTTGCTTGTAAGCTGTATAAGATATGGTTAGGTGACCTTCCATTTTTAATGGTCTAGATACAGAGCATTAAAAAAATGACATATTTTGTCAAATTTTCTTACTAGCGCCGCAACAAGCAGTAGAATGATCTAAGCAACTGGAAAAGGTGCATATTGAATGTTTTAACGTGCAACTTTGAAGAAACCTTAAATGTTCGAGTGGTCTATTTTATTATTATCTACCATAGTAATGACTTTTAATATATAGTTTTATTAAAGTGGGGGTCATGGGTTTGAAAAAAGTAGGGTTGTGTTATAAAAACACTCCCTATATTATCACATCAGGGGTTTGGTCAAACCGTATAACCCGTGATGCATACCATACAACCAAGCGATGTGTGTAATGATTGGAAACCCTCCCTATGAGGGTTCCAAAAAACTTGCCCCAAAAAGTATGTGCATGTCTTTGTGTCCTTTCAATCATGGTGTTATGTGAGTTACCTCTTGCATGCATGTTGGCTGCAGGATAGATTAGTCGGAGGCGTCAGAGAGTTGGTTTCCTTTTTTTCACTTCAACAATAACAGCGTGCCGAAGAGACTATACACATAAAATACCATAACCTCACGATAATCAAAATATGTTGGTTTGATCATTTTGCACAAAAAAACACTGCATGATTAATTTGTTTGATTCTAAAAAGTGTTCACCAAAACCATCATAGTTGATCAATATTTTCTATCGATTGCTTACATTGAGACACCCTCAAATGATAATATTTAATTGTATTAAAGACAGCTGAATTATATATCAGTAAATTTCAATTTGGCTGCTGAAATGTCAAATAGTAGGCTACATTATTATTAATTTATTACCATCACAAACCAAATGTACAACACTTTCGGCCTTTAAATATGTTCATTATACATGAAAACAAATAAACCATTTCGAAACATATTGAAATGGCTTCAAGTGGTAAGATTGTCTTAGCATTTTTCCTACTAACTTTGTGCATGAAAGGTTCAATGGCGCAATCAGGGTGCACCAATGTTCTCATTGGCATGTCTTCGTGCTTAAACTATGTTACGGGAAGTTCCAAAACACCAACTTCTTCTTGTTGCTCATCTCTTGCGAATGTCGTTCAATCACAGCCGCAATGTCTTTGCTCCGCCCTTGATGGTAGCGCTTTGGCAGGACTAGGAATCCGTATTGACAAAACCGCTGCATTAGCACTGCCGGGTGCTTGCAATGTGAAGACTCCACCTGTTAGCCGATGCAACGGTATACAATTAGAATCTTGTGTATAATTATGTCTAACTTTGTTATCATGATCAGTTAGTATATTTAGTACCCAGTTTCAATTATATTTTCGATCCAGCTCTATCTTCACTACGATAGATTTTCCCATTTGCACATAATATTTTATTTATAAAAAAAAACTGCTTGTGAAATTGTACAATTATTGTCAATGTGTTTAAATCAACTATGAATTAAAAAAAGAATAATAAAAAAAATAAAAAATAAATAAAATAAAATAAAAATCCATTTATAAGTGCTTCGTTACTTTTATATGTTTGCTCGTATCTATACACGTTCATTAAGTGTTTACAATATTGGGGGAAAATACTATCATGTTTCCTATATATGCTATGAGAAAAAAGTTTTTGAATCACATATATACTTGCTCCATCTCCCATTGACCTTAGAAACTTTTTCGACAACTACAGGTGGAGGTAGTGCACCCATGATGGCTCCTGCCAGATCTCCACAAAGTTCAGATGTTGAATCCTCAAATGGGCCTTCCCCATCTAGCATATCCGACACAGGTATAAACTCAAAGAAGTTTATATTGTAAACTTAACTATAACAAAATGAGAAAAAAAATAGAAAATTTAACATGTGGCAACTTTTGATGATTAATGATATATGTAACAGGACCGAGAAAAGTTCTTGAAAATGGCGAATAATCTAATGGCGGTGGCCGCAACAAGATGCCGCACATGATCGTGTCGATTGTTCTGTTAGTTCTACTCCTCCTGCCTTTGTTACCTTGAACCTCTATCAACTTTTAAGGGCCTATGTTGGTAATCTACAAGACTACAAGCAAGAATAATTATGTGTGTGTTTGAGTTTACTTGTAATTTGTTGTTTCGTTTTCATGTTTAGGATGTATCGCTGTTTGAGTGTTGTAATTTGTTTTCTTTTAATACAGTATGTTTATTTGTATTGTGAAATATGCATGGTTATACTAAATATTGTTAAATGATACTCGATCCGTATCACATGTTTCTTTAATATGCAAGGCGCCATATTCCTGGTTAAGTATGGGTTCAAAACCAAGACCGACCTAATAATTCAGGCCTGATTAGGCTAGGTGGGCGGTGGGCCTTTAATGCCCGACTAATGATATATAGTCCAAGACAAGTATTGGTCAAACCGCATCCTAGGTCGAGTGACTCTAGATTGTCTTGCACTCTCGGCAGCTCAACTATTGCCTGGATTGGCCAATATTTTAGATCAGCCCGGCCAGCTAAAGCCTTTCTCTTTGTTTTACCCCGAAAGACAGATTTCTTCAAATGTAGAAGTAAAGTAGACATTAGTCACTACCATGCCCTTGTTAACAAAGTAAGCTTATCAATATCAAAGTATAATTTAATTTATAATCTTGTTTGAGAAAAAATAAATAAATTAATTAAAATAATAATAAATTAAAATAAATAAATAAATAAATAATCATGATATATCCTCTCAGGAGTCAAAA
Source organism: Artemisia annua (assembly GCA_014162995.1). Classification (NCBI taxonomy): domain Eukaryota; kingdom Viridiplantae; phylum Streptophyta; class Magnoliopsida; order Asterales; family Asteraceae; genus Artemisia; species Artemisia annua. Next base: position 51,527 of record LBNU01030999.1, on the reverse strand, counting down.
GAAAGAAAATGTCAAGAAGATAATGGATGAACATGGGTCATCGGAAACCGTAACAAGCACCTTAGAAACAACCAGAAAACCACCTCACAAAATCATACACCATCCGCTCCAGTACCAAATCTCAACCCAAAAAACTCTATAACAACATTTTACTTTACAAGCATCCTGTCTAGTTTTTTTTATTTTAGACAAAGTAATTGGTGTGCATAAAACTTCTACTAATGCATGTAAGCTATGATCTGGTTTGTGTCTTTCTGTGGCATAAGTAATTATTATAGGGAGCCCTACTACTTTATTACCGACGGGGTCCATAAACTCTTAGTTTGTTTCTAAATGATACGGGAGGTAAGCTCGAATTTTTCTAGGTATGCTAGTCAATCCAGCCTCACTACTAATAGCAGGTGCAAGGTTACAGCTATTGATCTCCGGCTAGACAATGCCGATACAGTGATTATTTAATGTCTAGTCGTATTTAGGGACGTACCACTGCAACCTTTCTTTGTTGAGGACCGAACTGAACCAAAAAACTTTTTCCGTAAATCTGTACTTTTGTTCAAGATATTTTCATAATTTACAGAAAAGCACTCAATAACTCGTAATCTAACATAGGAAGTACAACGTAAGATGGAAATATTTATTAATAAGAACATAATTTATCGAAAAAGAGTTGTTTTAGATATATTTGTAACCCTCTGTATTAGCATGCCATAGATCTCTTAGTGTCACTTGTTTCTAGTAAGCTGTTTAAGATATGGTTAGGTGACCCTTCATTTTTAATGGTCTAGATATATAGCATTAAGAAATGACATATTTTGTCAAATTTTCTTACCAGCGCCGCAACAAGCAGTAAAGTGATCTAAGCAACAGGAAAAGAGTGCATATTGAATGTTTTAATTTGCAACTTTGAAGACACCTTAAATGTTTGGGTGGTCTATTTTATTATTATCTACCATAGTAATGAATTTTAGTATATAGTTTTATTACAGCTGTGGTCATGGGTTTGAAAACAGTATGCGCGTGTCTTTGTGTCCTTTCAATCATGGTGTTATGTGAGTTACCTCCTGCGTGCATGTTGGCTGCAGGATAGATTAGTCAGAGGTGTCAGAGAGTTGCTTTCTTTTTTTTCACTTCAACAATAACAACGTGCCGAAGAGACACTACTACAGAAAAAACACATTAGGTACGGTTTTTAAGGGCTTTTGGTACGGTTTTTGAACCGCACTAAATAATAGCGTACCAAAAAATAAAATATTATTTGGTACAAAAATAGTTTTTTGGTACGGTTTTTTATAAAACCGTACCAAATAAATTAAGTCAAAGTCAATGTTATTTTGTTTTTTGCTACGGTTTCTTTATAAACCGCACCAAAATCTTTTTGTTTTAAAAAAAAAATGATTTTGATTTTGTTTTAAAGCTGTGTTTCAACCAGAGTCTGAGCTAAACCATTCACAGTCCCAGTAAACCAAACAATGCCATTTACATCAAATCTAAAGAATACTAAACATGTTATACATAAATCAGCAAACACAACAATCTAAAGAGAAATGAAGTATATATATTACTGTAAACAACATTGTTAAAACAAAAATGTTATATAAACATCTTCTAGAAAACAATAACGCCAACTATTAAAGTCCGATGTATCTACGGGAGCAACCACATCTCTTAAAACCCGTCACTCAGCATCAAAGGCGCACCACTTGGTCGATCTAGAGTTATTTTAAATGAGGTATATCAACCCAGATCTACAAAATAGAAATAAATAACATATGTTTATAATATTTTGCAATAAAACCAACATCTTGGCTAAAAATACATGTAGCCAACCAACCAGCAAACTATAAACCATAACCTTATAACCTGTGTAAACTGTGAAACAAATATAAAATAAGAACAAAGAAAGTGCTTATGTTCGATAAGAAAACGACAAACACCAAAGACTACATGAAAATCGAGAAACAACAATCTCATCTTGGTAGCCTGAAAATGCTTTTGCCAAGCCTTGGATGCTGCTAACTATGGCATTATGAACTTTTATCCATCCAATAAGGCAACAACTGCAAACATAAAAATGAACATACATTATACACATGAGCTAAAAACATTCGCTATTATAAATAATATAAAAACTTACCCAAAAGATCGATTCCAATAGCAGAGAAACCTCCTCCTCACTAGGTGGTTCAAGAATCTATTTATGAGAAGCAAAATGGAACCATTTAGTTCACCATAAGGATAAGTAATTACAAGTGTTGTTACCATAGATATTGTTACCTGAAGATGAAAAAACAAATAAGATGGATCGGAGAAAAGAGTATACTATGGTGAAGGCGGCTGGAGAAAAGAGAGAATAATAAGTAGGGTTTAGTTTCATTAATGTGTTGTGTAGCCTTAAAAGAGAGAGACATTTGGGGATAACCATTTTAGGGGGGAAAGATTTCGTGAAAAATTGAATAAGGGGGGAAAAGGTTTTAGTGAAATTGTAATGGCGGGATATATTTGAATGAAATAATTTCACTTGTCTTTAGATATTACTCCGTATATGCATGTACCACAAGTGAATAACGAATTTGGGGAAAAATAAATGTTTAAAATATGTCGAAATGTAAATTTTTTACGTCACGAAATGTAAATTTTTTAAGTCGAGAGACGGATTCATATAGGAGCCGGGTGTAGCACACGTCACACTAAATTTTACATCACGAAATGTAAATTTTTTATAAAATATGTCTTTTCTAGACTTGTTATATATCACGTGTATTTTTATTAGAGACAAATTAACAATAGTATGAAAGTATAAAGTTTAGAGAACAATAGTGTAAAGCTTTTGATTGTTTAGAAACAAAAACAGAAATTAAGAAAATGTTGAGGCCTGTGATAGTCACAGCTTCCTTAAAATGTATTCGTGCTTTCCACGATGCTTGATAATCGTGATCGTTCATCTCCTATGATACAACAACAACGGACCAATATGAGCCTTTCCTTTATTACGAACTGATACAAAAATAATCAAGATGGATGTCAACAACAAAAGGATAGGATTGGTTATGTGTTTTGGTGTATCAAAAGATGAAAGGACACTCTCAATATATAAGGGAAGGAGGTGAAGGAAAAAACGGTCGGATTAATTAACACAATTAAATAACGGAAAACAAAAATCGGCGACTCGATGTTGTAATATAGTTTTGCAATTGATATTTGCATAGGACACGTAGGTGTTACCCTTTGAACATTCCTGACGAGGCGAAAAGTGTTACGCTTTTAGGGGGCCATTTAATCCCTAAATCATTATTTTATGATCAAATATTACCTTAAATCGTTAATTTTGTCATTTTAGGTACTTTTGTGAGGAATTCTGTAAAACATTGCATTTTGGATGTTGTTGGACCATAAAAGTGAAGAAAACGACAAAGTCTCAAAGCATGCTGGAAATCCTACCTGACGGCGTCAGGAGCTACAAGCTGACGCCGTCACTTGATGACAAAGGAGTTGGATTCAGACTTTACCAGACGCCCAAGTGAAGAATTGAAGAATTAACACCTGACGGCGTCAGGTGTTATGAAGTCTAGGGCGTCAGGTGTTCTCCTAAAGAGAGACGGCCTAGAAGGAATTACAAGGTGACGGCGTCAGGTGTTATGAAGTCTAGGCCTCATAGTTATGTTCNCATCTGATTTACATCTCCCTATTTAATACATAAGTTTTACTTAGCACAATTAAATTAGTAAAAAAATTAACATCTAATTGAACTCATATAATACCTGAGAAATGTGATCTTGCCCAATGCTGAGGTGGAATCTTCAACAACCACTCATAGTTATGTTTACACTCCCTCATAATGATATTCACACTCCCTCATAATGACCTCAATTTATACAAGTTGGTTGTCCTATTGAACCTAGACTTTAGGATCTCCAGTCAGTTGGGTTGCATTCTTTCCAGCAAATGCATTCTTTCCGGCAAACGCTTCCCAAAGTGCATTCTTTCCAGCAAACGCTTCCCAAGTACCTAAAACTCAAAAAGAAATGATTTAGGGTAGTCACCACAACCTATGACTACCAAAGACAACTACATGACTACCATTGCATGTGTTGTCACCACAACCGTGAGCACATCATTATGCTTAGTGGGAAAGTCAACGTGATGTTTGCCTACATCCAACACCACTTTCAAGCTCCACTCGCACACCCACCATACTAAGTGTCGACTTATAGTCAAGCCATAGTATGTCTTAGGATTATCTTATTTTCTCTTCTTAGTTATTTTGTGATTTTAGGACTAATTGACATAAGAGTCAAAATTTTACCTTGTTTTCTTATAATAAAACGAGGTTACATAGTTTGTGTGCCTTATGTCTTGCCATGATCTCATTTATTGCTTGACATTTTTGTGATTGTTCATTGTGGTTGTGATGTAGTGATTGTCGTCATACCCCGTGCTTGTACGCTAACCTTGTTTTGTAGCACAACTTCATAGCGAGACGTTAGGAGATCGAGATAGCGCAATCGATTACTTTGATGGATGTCCAATACTTAAGGATAGTATTGACGCACTCACTGAGGTGTTTAGATTATCACATGCATTGTGTAAGGCAAATGTTGGAGAGGTGACTAAATCTAGAAGCGACCAGGTGGAGGGATGGATGTTGGCGTTCTAGTATCGTTCTCGTATTTTTGAATTCTAGTATGTGTGGCCCGATAGTTTCTTAATTTTTTGTATGTAGTTCAATAATGTACCAACGATATAAAAGTCATTGGTAAATTTCATTATTATTCTATTTACGAGTGAAAGCGAGACGCTGATAAAAAAAAATTCAACGAAATATCAAAAACTTGTTGGTAAATATAGCGGAAATTTATGAAATTATAAACAAATTGGTAAATAGAGCTAGGAGTGTTCATGGTTCGGGTAATAAACCGAAAACCGAACCGAACCGAACTTGAACCGAACCGAACTAAAAATTCGGTTTTTTGTTTGGATATGGTTTTGGTTGTCTAAACCGAAAACCGAATATATATAAAAAACATTTTTTACACTTGAAATTTTTTTTTTGCCAAAAATCTATATAATAATATTAAAAAAATATATATAAATGGTTTAGTTCAAGTACAAAATTCGGTTTTCGGTTTTCGGTTCGGTTCGGTCACATATATTTTCGGTTCGGTTCGGTTTTTAATTATGAACAAAAAAAATTAACTGAACAACCCGAACTGAATAACCCGAGAACCGAACCGATAAACACCCCTAAATTGAGCATGAATTTAACAATTTTACCTTTTTTGGACGAAACCGTGAGAAAAGAAAATATTATTTGGTACGGTTTGTAAAAAACCGTAGTAAATAACTTTTATTTGGTGCGGTTTGTAAATAAACCGTACTAAATAACTCTTATTTGGTACGGTTTTATAAATAACCGTACCAAAAAACAAAATGAAGGTTTTTAGGTACGGTCTTTTTAAGAACCGCGTCAAATGAATGGATTTTGCTACGGTTTTCTCATAACCGTATCAAAATACCGTACCAAAAAATGTTTTATGTAGTAGTGAGACTATACGTGCACCTAAAATACCTTAACGTCACGATAATCAAAATATGTTAGTTTGATCAATTTGCACAAAATAACACTGCATGCACGATTAATTTGTTTGAATCCAAAAAGTGTTCACCAAAATCATTATGGTTGATCAATTTTTTCGATCGATTGCTTACTATAACTCTGCCAAAAAAGGGTACAATGAGACACCCTCAAATGATAACATTTAATTGTATTAAAGTCAGTTGAATTCTAAGGTTGGTCTTAGTTTGATTACAACGCAAATCAGCCGTCCTATCATGCTTGATTCCTATACGAGTACGATGTTCCTTAAGTCGTGGGGTCATAATTCCTATGTTAGGGCCCTTGTGGAAGTGTCGTCAAAGGAAGCCTTACTTGACTCTCTTGTGGTTGCTATCCCCTACCCTAAGGGGTCAAGTCATTCATTGAAAATAAATGATATTGAATATAAGTGGAAGTCGCCAAGATGTGGGACATGTAAAGTATTTCATCATAATGATGATGGATGTCCTAAGAGAGTGAAACCGGTTGTGAAAGATAAATCGTTGGTTGATGAAGAGGGTTTCATTGAAGCTTATAAGAAGAAAGTTAAAGGTAAGCTTCAGGGTACTAATCGTCAGGTTGATGGGATTTGTATTCAAAAGCCTAAAGTTTCGTATTACTATAGGCCGATTACTAAGCCAAAGAATGGAGGAGCATCGTCTCAGCCTTCTGTCCAATCGGATACAGGTTCTCCAATGGTTAATGTAGGTTCTACTTGTAACGAACCTACTACTGATCCTATTAGTAGTACGGCTCCTCCCCGGGATGACCTAGGTAAGAATAATAATTGGGTGGAGGATATCAACATTGTTGATTTGAAGAACAGTTTTGATGCTCTTAAGGATAAAGATTCGGTTTTGGAACCTGTGATTGGCACTACGTCCCCTGAAGTTATTTCTAGTTCTTCCAAAATTACTTCTCCATCGCCTATAAAGAACACTCCTATTGTTGAGAAAATTAGGAAGCTTGAAAAGCTTATTATTGATGGGAAAGCCACCCTTGTGGATGATAACGGTAAATCTATTCCGGTGGCTGATGGTAAAAGGAAGGACAACTCATTCTCTAAGGTGGGTGAAGTGGTTAATTAAGATAGTGATGATGAGGTGTTTGAGCCAAATGATCCTATGGACAGTTACTTTTTATCAGCAGGAGGACATAACGAGCTTGAAGGCTATCTTTCTGATGATTATGTGGCCCAGGCCTACGATTTACCTGGGCAATTTGAGAAATTTAACAATCAGTTTGACTTCAAGCTTCAAGGCCATTCGAGGAAGTAATATTTTATTTGGATTTATTTATTTGTTTTGCATATCTTTTTATGTTTTTAGTGGTTGTTCTAGTTGTTGGTAGCTAGTTGTTCACTTATGGCATGTCATAAATGATCTAATAGTTGTTCAAACGGTTGCTTGAGGTTAATGTAGCATTTCAGCCACATTCCATTATACTTTAAACGGTTTCTCTGGTTAATATATTTTACCAGGGTGGAAGTTCCTTTTTACCAAAAAAAAAAAAAAAAAAAAAAAGTCAGTTGAATTATATAGTTTATCAGTAAATTGCAATTTGGCTGCTGAAAGGTCAAATAGTAGGCTACATTATTAATTTATTACCATCACTAACCAAATGTACAACACTTTTGGCCTTTAAATATGTTCATTATTCACGACAACAAATAAACCATTTCGAAATATATTGAAATGGCTTCAAGTAGTAAGATTGTGTTAGCATTTTTCCTACTAACTTTGTGCATGAAAGGTTCATTGGCGCAATCAGGGTGCACTAATGTTCTCATTGGAATGTCTTCGTGCTTAAACTATGTTACGGGAAGTTCCAAAACACCAACTTCTTCTTGTTGCTCATCTCTAGCCAATGTCGTTCAATCACAGCCGCAGTGCCTTTGCTCCGCCCTTGATGGTAGCGCTTTGGCAGGACTAGGAATCCGTATTGACAAAACCGCTGCATTAGCACTGCCGGGTGCTTGCAATGTGAAGACTCCACCTGTTAGCCGATGCAACGGTATACAATTAGAATCTTGTGTATAATTATGTCTAACTTTGTTATCATGATAATGCAGTTAGTATATTTAGTACCCAGTTTCAATTATATTTTCGATCCAGCTCTATCTTCACTACGATAGATTTTCCCATTTGCACATAAGATTTTATTTATAAAAAAAACTGCTTGTGAAATTGTACAATTATTGTCAATGTGTTTAAATCAACTATGAATTAAAAAAATAAAAAATAAATAAAATAAAATAAAAATCCATTTATAAGTGCTTCGTTACTTTTATATGTTTGCTATCTATACACGTTCATTAAGTGTTTACAATATTGGGGGGAAATACTATCATGTTTCCTATATATGCTATGAGAAAAAAGTTTTTGAATCACATATATACTTGCTCCATCTCCCATTGACCTTAGAAACTTTTTCGACAACTACAGGTGGAGGTAGTGCACCCATGATAGCTCCTGCCAGATCTCCACAAAGTTCAGATGTTGAATCCTCAAATGGGCCTTCCCCATCTAGCATATCCCAAACAGGTATGAACTCAAAGAATGCTGTTTATATTTTACACTTAACTGTAACAAAATGAGAAAAAAATAGAAAATTTAACATGTGGCAACTTTTGATGATTAATGATATATGTAACAGGACAGAGAAAAGTTCTTGAAAATGGCGAATAATCTAATGGTGGTGGCCGCAACAAGATGCAGTGCATGATCGTGTCGAGTGATATGATCTACAAGACTAAAAGCGAGAATAATTATGTGTGTGTTTGATTTACTTGTAATTTGTTGTTTCGTTTTCATGTTATAGCATGTATCGCTGTTTGGGTGTTGTAATTCGATTTCTTGTAACACAGTATGTTAATTTGTATTGTGAAATATGCATGGTTAAGTTATACTAAATATTGTTAAATGACACTCTGTATCACATGCTACTGTTTCTTTAAAATGCAAAACCATATTCCAGGAATATGGGTTCAAAACCAAGACCGACATAATAATTCAGGCCTGATTAGGCTAGGCGAGCCTTTAACGCCCGACTAGTGATATATAGTCCAAGACAAGTATCGGTCAAACCGCATCCTAGATCGAGTTAGTCTAGATTGTCTTGCACTCTTGGCAGCTCAACTATTGCCTGGATTTGCTAATATTTTTTAACAGCCCGGCCAGCTAAAGCCTTTCTCTTTGTTTTACACCCAAAGAAAGATTTCTTCAAATGTAGAAGTAATGTAGACATTAGTCACTACCATGCCCTTGTTGACAAAGTGAGCTTATCAATATCACAGTATAATTTATTTTATAATCTTGGTTGAAAAAAAAATCAATGGTTGACATATCCTCTCAGGAGTCAAAACAAAAAAAATGTCAAGAAGACAATGGATGAAGTTGGGTCATCAGAAACCGTAACAAGCACCTTAGAAACAACCAGAAAACCACCTCACAAAACCATACACCACCCGCTCCGGCCAGTACTAAATCTCAACCCAGAAAACTTTATAACAATATTTTACTTTACAAACTTCCTGTCGAATTTATTCTATTTTACACAAAGTAATTGGTGTTCATAAAACTTCTAGTAATGCATATAAGCTATGATCTGGTTTGTGTCTTTGCGTGGCATAAGTAGTTATTATTATAGGGAGCTCTACTACTTTTATTACTGACGGGGTCCATAAACTCTTAGTTTGTTTCTAAATGAAACGGGAGGTAAGCTTTAATTTTTCTAGGTACGCTAGTAAATCCAGGCTCACTACTATTAGCAGGTGGAAGGTGATATCTATTGATCTCCGGCTAGACAATACTGATGATTATTTGATGTCTTGTCGTATTTAGGGACGTATCACTGTAAACTTTCTTTGTTTTCAATGTCTTGCAGAGGACCGAATTGAACCAAAAAACTTTTTCCATAAATCTTTACTTTTGTTAGAGATCTTTTCATAATTTACTGACAAACACTCAATAACTCGTAATCTAACATAGGAAGTATAATTTACGTAAGATGGAAATATAATCATAATGTTTTATTAATAAGAACTCAATTTATCGAAAAAGAGTTTTTTTTAGATATATTTGTAGCCCTCTGTATTAGCATGCCTTAGATCTGATAGTGTCACTTATTGCTAGTAAGNTCAAAAAAAAAAGTTTAGTTTAAACTTAAAGGACCAAAAGTGTCACTTAGAAACTTAATAACCGTTTTGTTTGTTAATTCGGTTAGAAACAAATTCGAAGGGACGTGTTGCTTCAATGCAACGTTCCAAAACATATATATATGTATACATGTAATCGTTTTCAAGGTTAATGAAATAATACAATTTACTTATTCATTTTGCAACTTAATAAATATCGATCTAGAGAGAAAGTGGGACAACAAGTACTAAATCTCAACCCAGAAAACTTTATAACAATATTTTACTTTACAAACTTCCTGTCGAATTTATTCTATTTTACACAAAGTAATTGGTGTTCATAAAACTTCTAGTAATGCATGTAAGCTATGATCTGGTTTGTGTCTTTGCGTGGCATAAGTAGTTATTATTATAGGGAGCTCTACTACTTTTATTACTGACGGGGTCCATAAACTCTTAGTTTGTTTCTAAATGAAACGGGAGGTAAGCTTTAATTTTTCTAGGTACGCTAGTAAATCCAGGCTCACTACTATTAGCAGGTGGAAGGTGATATCTATTGATCTCCGGCTAGACAATACTGATGATTATTTGATGTCTTGTCGTATTTTGGGACGTATCACTGTAAACTTTCTTTGTTTTCAATGTCTTGCAGAGGACCGAATTGAACCAAAAAACTTTTTCCATAAATCTTTACTTTTGTTAGAGATCTTTTCATAATTTACTGACAAACACTCAATAACTCGTAATCTAACATAGGAAGTATAATTTACGTAAGATGGAAATATAATCATCGTGTTTTATTAATAAGAACTCAATTTATCGAAAAAGAGTTTTTTTTAGATATATTTGTAACCCTCTGTATTAGCATGCCTTAGATCTGATAGTGTCACTTATTGCTAGTAAGCTGTTTAAGATATGGTTAGGTGACCTTTCATTTTTAATGGTCTAGATATAGAGCATTAAGAAATGACATATTTGTCAAATTTTCTTACCAGCGCCGCAACAAGCAGTAGAGTGATCTAAGCAACAGGAAAAGAGTGCATATTGACTGTTTTAATGTGCAACTTTGAAGACACCTTAAATGTTTGGGTGGTCTATTTTATTATTATCTACCATAGTAATGACTTTTAATATATAGTTTTATTAAAGCTGGGGTCATGGGTTTGGGTAAAGGGGAGTAATCCTGCACCCTGATAAATATATTAACCAAAAAACTTTTAAGTACAATGGATATGGGTGAAGTCCCACATCTCAGCCCGTTACATAGGCTAAAAAGCTTACATAACAAGATACTTCCTAATTTCTAAAAACTAGAAATCAAACCACAACTCAATGATAACATAAGAACAACGAAATGAATTACTTCCTAGGGCCTTGAAGCTTGGTACCATACATGGCATTAAAAGCATCCAAATTACCGGGAAGATCATACACCTGGTTCGCATAATCATCATAGTCATCATAATCTTGTTCAAACTCTTGCCCCCCACCAAAAAGATTAGCAGACTCATCAAATGGGTTGGCAACCTCGTCTTCAGAATCAGACACCACAATTTCTCCCACCTTTGAAAATGGGTTTCCCCTCTTAGTGGCAGAGGTCGACGGGATAGGATGACCATTATCATCCACAAGAGTTGCTCTACCATCAATAAGTAGCTTTTCAAGCTTACCAATTTTCTCAACAATAGGAGTAGAACCCTTACTCAACTCTTCCTCATTAACTTCCATAGTATTACCTGTCTTAATAGACTCATCTTTATTAACTTCAATTGTACTAGCTGTCTTACTAGACTTATCCGCATTAACTTCCATTGAACTACCATCATCCACATCCTTGTTGTTATCATTAGACGGAGTACCAACAGCATCCGCATCATCAATATTAAGGGCATCAAACTGATTAGATGTAGAAATCTTCGTGCCACTCGTACTAGGCACATCAGAAGTCATCTTCTTAGTGCCATCCACCTTCTTAGGTTCAGTTGGAGTCTTCTTGGGTTGATACTGAAACTGCTTACCCACAACTGGTTTAGTAAACCCTCTAGTACCCTGAGTTGTAGAACCACCTTGTTTACCTTTCTTTCTATTGTTGACAGTCATGAAACCATCATTAACAGACTTAGTAGATTGAACTGGAGGTGCAACGACTTTAGGACAATCACTCAGAGTATGACCAAAGATCTTACTGTTATCACACCGAGGTAGTTTCCATTCGTACTCAACCCTAATCTTCTCAATAGTCGAACCCGACCCATCAAGTAATGGTATCTCAACAGTGAGGCTATCCCGCAACACCTCATCCGACTTCACTTCTATTATGCATCTAGCAAAACTATTACGGCCCCACGATTCTTTGCACATTTGGCTTGTAAAAGCATCTAACCTTTTGGGCGTGCCAATCAGTGTGGCAAGAAGACTAAGGCCATCATCAGAAAGCATAGCAAGGGGAACATCATGGAATTGAAAACAGTATGAGCGTGTCTTTGTGTCCTTTCAATCATGGTGTTATGTGAGTTACCTCCTTCATGCATGTTGGCTGCAGGATAGATTAGTCTGAGGCGTCAGAGAGTTTTTTTTTTTTTTTTTTTTTTTTTTTTTTTTTTTTTTTTTTTTTTTTTTTTTTTTTCTCTTCTCACATCAACAATAAGAACGTGCCGAAGAGACTATGCATGCACCTAAAATACCTTAACGTCACCATAATCAAAATATGTTAGTTTGATCAATTTGCACAAAAAAATAATGCATGATTAATTCGTTATAGTTGATCAATTTTTTCTATCGATTGCTTACTGTAACTCTGCCAAAAATGGGTACATTAGACACCCCCTCAAATGAGAATATTTAATTGTATTAAAGACAGCTGAATATAGTTTATCGGTAAATTGCAAATTGCAATTTGGCTGCTGAAAGGTCAAATAGTAGGCTACATTATTAATTTATTACCGTCACAATTCACAAACCAAATGTACAACACTTTCGCGGCCTTTAAATATGTTCATTATTCATGAAAACAAATAAACCATTTCGAAATATATTGAAATGGCTTCAAGTAGTAAGATTGTGTTTGCATTTTTCCTACTAACTTTGTGCATGAAAGGTTCATTGGCACAATCAGGGTGCACCAATGTTCTCATTGGAATGTCTTCGTGCTTAAACTATGTTACGGGAAGTTCCAAAACACCAACTTCTTCTTGTTGCTCATCTCTTGCCAATGTCGTTCAATCACAGCCGCAATGCCTTTGCTCCGCCCTTGATGGTAGCGCTTTGGCAGGACTAGGAATCCGTATTGACAAAACCGCTGCATTAGCACTACCGGGTGCTTGCAATGTGAAGACTCCACCTGTTAGCCGATGCAACGGTATACAATTAGAATCTTGTGTATAATTATGTCTAACTGTATTATCAAGATATTGCAGTTAATATATTTAGTACCCAGTTTCAATTATATATATTTTCGATCCGGCTCTATTTCAATACGATAGATTTTACTATTTGCACACAATATTTTTTTTTTATATACAAAAAACGGCTTGTGAAATTGTACAATTATTGTCAATGTGGTTAAATCAATTATGAATTGAAAGAAATTTGCATGTATAAATGCTCCGTTACTTTTATATTTTTGCTAATAAATGTAAGTATCTATACACGTTCATTAAGTGTTTACAATACTTGGGAAAAATACTACCGTAGCATGTTTCCTATGCTATGAGAAAAAAGTGTGTGAATCACATATATACTTGCCTACTTGCTCCATCTCCCATTGACCTTAAAAACTTTTCGACAACTACAGGTGGAGGTAGTGCACCCATGATGGCTCCTGCTAGATCTCCACAAAGTTCAAATGTTGAATCCTCAAATGGGCCTTCCCCATCCAGCTTATCCGACACTGGTATGAACTCAAAGAATGCTGTTTATATTATTGTACACTTAACTGTAACAAAATGAGAAGAAAAAAAATAGAAAAGTTAGCATGTGGCAACTTTTGATGATTAATGATATATGTAACAGGGCCGAGAAAAGTTCTTGAAAATGGCGAATCATCTAATGGCGGTGGCCGCAACAAGATGCAGTACATGCTCGTGTCGAGTGTTCTGGTTATCCTACTCGTGGCTTTGTTACCTTGAACCTCTATCAACTTTTAAGGGCCTATGTTGGTAATCTACAAGCAAAAATAATTATGTGTGTGTTTGAGTTTACTTGTAATTTGTTTTTTCGTTTTCATGTTATAGCATGTATCGCTGTTTGAGTGTTGTAATCGATTTCTTTTAATACAGTATGTTTATTTCTATTGTGAAATATGCATGGTTATAATAAATATTGTTAAATTACACTCCGTATGCACATGCTACTGTTTCTTTAAAATGCAAGGCGGCAAGGCGCCATATTCCAGGCTAAGAATGGGTTGAAAACCAAGACCGACCTAACGATTCAGGCCTGATTAGGCTAGATCACGGGCCTTTAATGCCCGACTAGCTAGTGATATATTGTCCAAGACAAGTATCGGTCAAACCGCATCCTAGATCGAGTTAGTCTAGATTGTTTTGAAATTTTGGCGGCTCAACTATTGCCTGGATTTGCCAATATTTTAGATCAGCCCGGCCAGCTAAAGCCTTTCTCTTTGTTTTCCCCCCCAAAGAAAGATTTCTTCAAATGGTGAAGTAAAGTAGACATTAGTCACTACCATGCCCTTGTTGACAAAGTGAGCTTATCAATATCACAGTATAATTTATTTTATAATCTTGTTTGTAAAAATAAATAAATAAATAAATAAATAGATAAATAGATAAATAATAATAATAGTAATAATAATAATAATAATAATAATAATAATAATAATAATAATAATAATAATAATAATAATAATAATCAATGGTTGACATAACCTCTCAGGAGTCAAAAGAAAGAAAATGTCAAGAAGACAATAACAAGCACCTTAGAAACAACGAGAAAACCACCTCACAAAACCATACATCCATATCACCCGCTGTGGTACCAAATTTCAACCCAAAAACTCTATAACAACATTTTACTTTACAAACTTCCTGTCTAATTAGGATAACAGGACCATGCTCGAGTTCTTTAAACGGTATGGACATGCCATAAGTGTTTACATTGCTGGGAAAAGAAACAAGGAAGCTAAACGATTCGGTTTCTGCATATTTTCAGGGATTACAAATCACTTGACTTTTGCTTGTAAGCTAATTACTATTTGTAAAGGCACCCAGAAAATGCAAATCGATCAGGTTCCCTCCTTCACCCCCTAAACATAACTCCATTCGGTTGTCCTACTAGTGGGTTACATCCCTCTTGAATGTCGTATGTGATACGACCCGGTTAGGGGTAGTATCGGGATAAGGCACCACTTTTAGCGTGTGCGAGCTCCTTAAGAAAATAGAGAGAAGAACTAGAGATTTGTTTATTTTAAACTTTGATTGATTGATTCATTAATAATATTATGACACCTTATATAATAGTTTATCCTAGCATGACTCAAGACATATCCTAAACAATGACTCAACACTTATCCTAATAAACATAATAAATAAACTACGATAGTTATCCAACACGGGTGTATCACTCCCCACTCCTTCAAAACTGCCTTGCCCTCAAGGTGTTGTCTAAAATAAATCTTGATTCCGGGATCCCACGTTCTTCTTTGAATTTTAGCCTCCACTCCCATTGCAACATCCATGTTTTCAAAAGTTACCAATAATAGCAATGTCCTTGATGTGCTGGTCTGTACCCACTTTAGAATAATGACCAAACTCTCACCAATATCAAAAACACCGTCTATCGCGCTTCTAACCTCATCAACACCAATATCTTCATCAGTATCTAAGGACCCTTTAATCTCAGGTGAAGAGAATTTACTTTGTAATGATGGAATGGTATCTGATTTCTTTTCAATTATATGCTCTTTCTCATTCTCTGCAATTGCCTCAAAACGAGCCTCGACTATATGGGCTAAGGAAAAGGCTTCTCCTAAAGTTGTAGGCCTTGCCCTCAATAGTTCTATTTGTAACGTCAGTTTAAGTCCGGAGATATAAAATGATGTAAGTAAAGATTCAGAGATCCCCTTTACTCGATTTGCAAGTATCTCAAACTCACTCTCATATTCGGCTATGGTACCCATTTGCAAGAGCTTAGATAGTGCGACCTTATCGCTGCTGCCCGATGCCATGAACAGTAACTCGAAGATTTTTTTTTATCTGATGAACAGTACGATGAACTGTACCTGTGAATAGTGATCGATGAACCGTAACTTTTTTTTTTTTTTTTATTGGAACCTAATCAAAAACCCTCTCAACGAGAGCTCTCAATGAAAGTACCAATTGATACGACCCGGTTAGGGGTTGTATCGGGATAAGGCACCACTTTTAGCGTGTGCGAGCTCCTTAAGAAAATAGAGAGAAGAACTAGAGATCGATTTGTTTATTTTAAACTTTGATTGATTGATTTATTAATAATATTATGACACCTTATATAATAGTTTATATAATAGTTTATGAGATAACTGTAACAAACATAAGACTTATCCTAGCATGACTCAAGACATATCATAAACAATGACTCAACACTTATCCTAATAAACATAATAAATAAACTACGATAGTTATCCAACACGGGTGTATCAGTATGCGAACACCCTAGCAGGGAAGAAAAATCCAAAGTCGAAACCCGTACCAAACATTCATCTCCAACTTCTACCTTCACCTAGCCACTACGCTTTACATGCCATCTTTGTTAAACTCAGAACTATTGCTGGTGCTTTTAACACCCACCACATCCTCCTTGACCAAGGATTTGAGGACTTTTGCATTAAATATATTGGAGGGCCCCACCTTCTTATCAAAATTAGTGACCAAACCACAGTTGATAATGAACTCGCTAACAATGCCCTTGTCTCCCACATCAAATCCATGACACCGTGGAACCCTAATCCCCGCATCAAAAACATCTCATTTGGCTATCCAGTGCACTATTGCAGGCTTACCACCCCCAACTTTGGTACTCTGATTCTTTCACAACCATCGCGGAACTATATGGTTTGGTCCTAATTAATAACCGGTCATGGAAGAGGGTAACGATGGGTCTGAACATGAGAGGTATGATCCAGATATTGTAAACCATATTGCTAATGCCGGTGATGATGTGAATACCGATTGTGCTAATTTGTTGGTTTGTGGTTGTTATGTAGTTATTTATATGGCTAAGAAATTTGTGAGCCTATCGGGGGCACACACGTATACACAGAGGATACGTTTATTATGTATTTAATATATATGTGTCGTGTATATTTATTAAATATAAAATATGTTTCACGAAATGTATTAACGGTTGTTAGTTTATATGTTCTTACTATATGAGACACCTCTAGATTCCTTAAAAGCTCTTCGATGGAAGGGTGATGCTTTTTTGGCAATCAGTAGAACATGGCTCCCAATTAACTCCCAGTTCCTTTTTATTATGGTTCATGCCCCTCAATGCATACATAGGAAAAAAAGATTTATGGGATGCCCTCAATTATATCATTTCGAGCAGAGACAAGCCAACCATCATTCAGGGTGACTTTAACGAGGTGCGTAACGCCTCGGAAAGAACGGGAACAAAATTTTGTCATCAAGGTGCAAGCCTCTTCAACGGCTTCATATCATCATCGGATCTTCTTAAAGTCCCATTAAGGGGCATCGTTTTATTCGTATGAATAACGTCAGCTCAAAATTAAACAAGCTCGACCGTTACCTCCTCTCTTCCTGATTCATGAATAGGGAGCCAACGACTTTTGTTGTCGCTCTCACCAAAGAATACTCGGATCATGCTCCTGTACTACCCAGTATTTGTTTAGGTGACTATGGGCCTACACCATTTAACTCATGTTTGCTTACTGAAGATTTCGGCTAACTCTTCTTAGTGTTGGGCTGCCAACACTAGTCGGGTTAATTCTAAGTCTTTGTTATTTAAACCAAAACTACAGAACCTCAAACGTTTCCTTAAACAGTGATGTCAACAAGCTTTAACTAAAGAAAACTAGACGTTAGATAAACACAGGAAGACATTGTGCAACATGGACTTAAAAGCAAAATCCTCACCCTTATCTACTACTAATCTTATCTTAGAAGTAAGATTGTTAAAAGCATCTTTGATATAGATAATCTTCGTACTAAAGACCTTCATCAAAAAGGTAATCTAGATGGGCATTGGAGGGGGATGAAAATTCAAGATTCTTTCATGAGGTTATTAAATATAATAAAAAGAATCGCTCAAGAATTAATGGTCTTAATATACAAGGCATATGGGTTACGGAACCGCCTCTTATTAAACACCATATCTTCAACTGCTATAAAACAAATTTCATGAAAAAAATATCAACATGCCTTTGTTAAATAGAAACCTTTTGAAGCACCTCTCCATAGAAGACTCTACACTTCTTGATCTTCGTTTCATTGACTAAGAAAGTAAAGATGTGGTTTGGTGTTGTTGTGGTGAAAAGGCTCCCGACCTGGATGGATACACCTTAAAACTTTTGAAGAAGCATTAGGGAAACTTTAGTAAGGACAACATCTCGTATGTCAAAGAGTTCTAATTAGTCTTATTAGGTGTCAATATAATATCATTGCTAAATTTTAGCAAATCGCCTTGCTAAATTTTATCCCCAAAAGTTTGTAAATCTTCGTTTATTGCTCTTGTGCCTAAAATTGATTATCCTCTTAGCCTAAATGATTTTAGACCTATTAGTCTTATTGGGTGTCAATATAATATCATTGCTAAATTTTAGGAAATCGCCTTGATGTGGTCATCTGCTCGATAGTAAGCGAAGTCCAAAGGGCATTTATGAAAGGTCGTCAAATTATAGATGGGCCCCTTATGGTAGTAGAAATTATCTCTTTGGCAAAAGTTGCTAGAAAGGTAATGTTCTTCCTAAAAGTCGACTTTGAAAAATATTCAACTCACTAAATTGGTCTTCTTTTCAATGTACCATGACTCAAATTGGCTTTAGTGCAAAGTGGGGAATTGGATTAACGCTTGTCTTAATTCAGACTATGCCTCAGTGTTGGTCATGGCTCTCCCACCCTGGAATTCCAAGTTGAAAAATGTCTTCGACAAGGTGACCCTCTTTCCATGTTTCTATTTATTATTGCAATAAAAGCTTTAAGTGTGGCTCTTGAGGAACCAAAATTTAGACAATTTTTTCGGGGCATTAAAGTCATGGTAAGTAAGATTCATATATCTCCTTTTTAATTCACGTACAAAGCTATTATTTTTGGTGAATGGTCTCTAACTAATGTTAGGAATTTATCATGAATATTCACTTGTTTTCTCCTCTCCTCCGGTCTCAAAGTTAACTTCTGTAGGACCTTGGTACAACCTAAATCACGACCTTCTTCATCAAATCTTAGAGAGAGAAAGAGAGATGTAGAGATGGGAGGATCAAGTGTGTGTGAAATATTACTATGTGTTTATTCCAAATGATCAACCACCTCACAAATGAGGTTATACAATACATTATATAGTGCATACAAGTCTAGGGCATTTGATAGTTACATGATTGGCCCTTAGACTTTCTAGAGATTGATAAATGAACATATAACTTCTCTAAACGCTTTCTAATGCAACCTATTACATGATTCATTGACTTTAATGACCGACACTTTATAATATAAAAATACGATGCTAACAATCTCCCCCTAAGTGTTGGTCATTGAAGGTTGCGTGACGTCTTCNTGGAAGAGGGTAACGATGGGTCTGAACATGAGAGGTATGATCCAGATATTGTAAACCATATTGCTAATGCCGGTGATGATATGAATACCGATTGTGCTAATTTGTTGGTTTGTGGTTGTTATGTAGTTATTTATATGGCTAAGAAATTCGTGAGCCTATCGGGGGCACACACGTATACACAGAGGATACGTTTATTATGTATTTAATATATATGTGTCGTGTATATTTATTAAATATAAAATATGTTTCACGAAATGTATTAACGGTTGTTAGTTTATATGTTCTTACTATATGAGACACCTCTAGATTCCTTAAAAGCTCTTCGATGGAAGGGTGATGCTTTTTTGGCAATCAGTAGAACATGGCTCCCAATTAACACCCAGTTCCTTTTTATTATGGTTCATGCCCCTCAATGCATACATAGGAAAAAAAGATTTATGGGATGCCCTCAATTATATCATTTCGAGCAGAGACAAGCCAACCATCATTCAGGGTGACTTTAACGAGGTGCGTAACGCCTCGGAAAGAACGGGAACAAAATTTTGTCATCAAGGTGCAAGCCTCTTCAACGGCTTCATATTATCATCGGATCTTCTTAAAGTCCCATTAAGGGGCATCGTTTTATTCGTATGAATAACGTCAGCTCAAAATTAAACAAGCTCGACCGTTACCTCCTCTCTTCCTGATTCATGAATAGGGAGCCAACGACTTTTGTTGTCGCTCTCACCAAAGAATACTCGGATCACGCTCCTGTACTACTCAGTATTTGTTTAGGTGACTATGGGCCTACACCATTTAACTCATGTTTGCTTACTGAAGATTTCGGCTCACTCTTCTTAGTGTTGGGCTGCCAACACTAGTCGGGTTAATTCTAAGCCTTTGTTATTTAAACCAAAACTACAGAACCTCAAACGTTTCCTTAAACAGTGATGTCAACAAGCTTTAACTAAAGAAAATTAGACGTTAGATAAACACAGGAAGACATTGTGCAACATGGACTTAAAAGCAAAATCCTCACCCTTATCTACTACTAATCTTATCTTAGAAGTAATATTGTAAAAAGCATCTTTGATATAGATAATCTTCTTACTAAAGACCTTCATCAAAAAGGTAATCTAGATGGGCATTGGAGGGGGATGAAAATTCAAGATTCTTTTATGAGGTTATTAAATATAATAAAAAGAATCGCTCAAGAATTAATGGTCTTAATATACAAGGCATATGGGTTACGGAACCGCCTCTTATTAAACACCATATCTTCAACTGCTATAAAACAAATTTCATGAAAAAAATATCAACATGCCTTTGTTAAATAGAAACCTTTTGAAGCACCTCTCCATTGAAGACTCTACACTTCTTGATCTTCGTTTCATTGACTAAGAAAGTAAAGATGTGGTTTGGTGTTGTGGTGGTGAAAAGGCTCCTGACCTGGATGGATACACCTTAAAACTTTTGAAGAAGCATTAGGGAAACTTTAGTAAGGACAACATCTCGTATGTCAAAGAGTTCTGATTAGTCTTATTAGATGTCAATATAATATCATTGCTAAATTTTAGCAAATCGCCTTGCTAAATTTTATCCCCAAAAGTTTGTAAATCTTCGTTTATTGCTATTGTGCCTAAAATTGATGATCCTCTTAGCCTAAATGATTTTAGACCTATTAGTCTTATTGGGTGTCAATATAATATCATTGCTAAATTTTAGGAAATCGCCTTGATGTGGTCATCTGCTCGATAGTAAGCGAAGTCCAAATGGCATTTATGAAAGGTCGTCAAATTATAGATGGGCCCCTTATGGTAGTAGAACTTATCTCTTTGGCAAAAGTTGCTAGAAAGGTAATGTTCTTCCTAAAAGTCGACTTTGAAAAATATTCAACTCACTAAATTGGTCTTTTTTTCAATGTACCATGACTCAAGTGGGCTTTAGTGCAAAGTGGGGAATTGGATTAACGCTTGTCTTAATTCAGACTATGCCACAGTGTTGGTCATGGCTCTCCCACCCTGGAATTCCAAGTTGAAAAATGTCTTCGACAACGTGACCCTCTTTCCATGTTTCTATTTATTATTGCAAAAGCTTTAAGTGTGGCTCTTGAGGAACCAAAATTTAGACACTTTTTTCGGGGCATTGAAGTCATGGTAAGTAAGATTCATATATCTCCTTTTTAATTCACGTACAAAGCTATTATTTTTGGTGAATGGTCTCTAACTAATGTTAGGAATTTATCATGAATATTCACTTCTTTTCTCCTCTCCTCCGGTCTCAAAGTTAACTTCAACAAGAGCAAGTTATTTGGTATTGGTAATTCAAATAGTGAACTTATCTCTCTAGCCCGTCGATAAGTTGTCAACCATCTCAATTTCCTTGTTCATATTATGGGCTTCCTATCTAAATACGTCAAGAAGTTCTAGTTGGTCCCCTCTTATTGATAGAATTCATAAACGGCTATCTATGTGGAAGGCTACGTCGCTTACTTTTGGAGTAGACTAACGCTCATCAAAGTCGTCCTTGGTAGCATTAGGGATTATTTATTTTCCACTTTCAAAGCCCTGAAAGTTATAATTAACAAGCTCGAAAGTATTAGGAGAAAGTTCTTTGGGGGGTACGTCGGATATCAATAAAATCCTATGGATTGAATGTGACAAGATCATCGCTCCTTTATATAATGGTAGGCTTAAAATTGGAAGTTTGAAGGTAAGTAACCAAAGTATGATTGCTAAATGATGGTGGAGATTTACTACCGAAAACAATTCCTTATGGTGCAACATAATCAAATAAATTCACGGTCGGCAAGGTGGGATTCATGACGTTCTACAATTCGATGTAAACCTAGTCCTTTGTACCAAATCGCTAAATTAAATGGAGAGTTAAATGATATTGGCATTAATCTTCACTCCCTCTGTAAGTTAAAGATTGGTAATAGCCAATCAATACAATTTTGGAGCGACACTTGGGTAGGTAACTCTCCCCTTATTGATACTTTCCTAAGGTTATTTCGTACCGAAAATTTTTTGAACTGTAAAGTGTGTGATCGATTACCATTTATTCTTGCACTAACTTCTCCCACTTCCTAAAAAACACTCCAAGTGTTTTGAAACAACCTACTATTGCACCTAATGTTGCAGCTAGTGTTAAGATGGTTTCATACGCGGGTGCTACATCAAATGATCCGAAGAAACACATGTCAAACTTTCGTAGATTGGAGGGTAGCAGTAAAAAGAAGGGAGTTGATCTTACTGTCTCTATGAAAGTGGTTGAAGAGGTAAACACCAGATTTGAGAATACTCTCNCTGTCGACCCTTGAAACTATTATCAATTAGTTAACCTTGACTCAACAAATGTCACTATAAAAACTTAAGGTACAATTGGTTCTTAGGATTGACTTGAAATTGAATTAAAACATGTTATCACAATCATAACTATCACTAAGCATAAAACATCATCAAAACAAGTGTAAAAAGACTACTAGCCACTCATAGCAAACATGCAAATAAAGTCAGAATATTTAACATTAGAATCCATGGTTTTAAGTCTTACAATGCTTTGAAATTGATAACAAATGACAAGGTATTGATAACCTAAGTATTGGTGATGTTTTCTTGAGATTTTTGGCCTCCAAATGTTTCTTCCTTGGTCCTACAAAGTTCCTGGTTCTTTCTGCACGAATTTTCCTTCTTGGAGAGCTAGATGATGCTAGTAAATGAGAGTAGTAATGAGAGTAAATGATCTCCTGAATTGTGTGTTCAATGGTGTACTCTTGGGTTCCTTTTAGGCTTGTCAAATACTCCTAGTAATGAATAGGGACATAAATGCTGGAGCTTGGACAACAAGACACTAGGAAGGGCCTAGAATAATGGAACAAAAGGCCAAGATTCGTGCACAAGAAGTTTGTATAAACAGGCAGTGAACTCCATCCGATCGGTTGCGGGTTGGCACCGATCGGATGGTGGTGGTAATTCTGGCCATCCGATCGGATGGACTCTGTTGGATCGTTATACTCTGACCAAACTATTATATAGCTTGTTAAGGGTTTAGTAGCCTTGGATAAATCCTAATCTACTAACAATGAAACACTGAATTACTCTATTAAGTATGCGGAATTACTAAACAAAGCTAAGCAGAATTAACCAAACTTTGATTATATTAACACCTTAAATCTGATTGTAGAATGCAGACTATTACAACTCTAACTTCTCTAAATCGTATTCGTAAAACTCTCTTATCTCTAATGCCAACCTAGGGATCCTTTTATAGGCACAAGGAAAACCCTAGTCGGTTTACATAACTTGAACGACAAGTATACAATCCCTAACTATAGAATATTCTAGATTACATAATATTCTAATTCTAATAATATATTCAGTCTTTATCTTCGAGCAGTACTTTGACTTATCAACGAGCAGTACTTTGATCACTAGCAGTACTTTGACTTTAATACTTCAGCAGCACTTTGATATCCAGCAGTACTTTGATCTTTTATACCCCAACAATCATCTTCTCTAACAATTACAAACTAATAGCCCTAATTCTACCTTGATCAATGGTAGAAAGTGTTATCTAAACTATAACAAGGAATCAAAGATCCTTGAGGCTAAAACAAACAAACAACCATAACCTAGGCGTTTTTCCCTAACGCCTGTACACACACGCATGTTCTAGACGACTCTCATAGGAGCTTTAATTTTCTGGATGTATAAAACTAAACGACTAATACCCTTTATATAGAGCGTTTACAAGAATACCTAGAGTGCTAAGGAAGCTGATAATGTACCCTCCGAACATGTCGAAGGACTCCCCTTCGGTCCTGCTCGAAACCTACATAATTGCAGGCTCTGGCTAGCCTCCTTAAACCTTCGTGGGCGTAAAACTAATCACTTATGATTTAGTTACCATCTGGGAATTCGCCAAACGAAGGAATAAGCCCTTCGGGGTATTCTTCAATCAACATAAGGCAGAAAGAAGGCAAGACCAAGTCTTACCCACGTCCCCCGTCTTATCCATGATCCCTCTTCTTCCTTAACTCTC
Organism: Artemisia annua; assembly: GCA_014162995.1. Taxonomy (NCBI): domain Eukaryota; kingdom Viridiplantae; phylum Streptophyta; class Magnoliopsida; order Asterales; family Asteraceae; genus Artemisia; species Artemisia annua. Next base: position 27,051 of record LBNU01030999.1, on the reverse strand, counting down.
TCGTTAATTCAGGAAGAGTGGACACTAAACCCTAGTGGTTAACCACAAAATCATGGGACACCCCCTGATCTCCTACAAACATGGAAACACTCCCCAAGCTATTTTCTTCCCTATAAATAGTTTTGGACGAGTTTCAGTTCTGGTATGCAATCTTAACAACTCTACTTTACTATACTTTCACTAAACTTTTCATACCAAATACTTATTCACACGCCAAAGGTGGTTCGCAGGGCCCAACCCCTGTGCAATCACTTAGCATAGTGTCTTCGTATTTCTTATTTTCAGGTTAGACACAAGCTTGGCTCAACCACAACATCCCCTATATCCTTTGATCACCATCGAAGGCCTGGTCGTGCAAATTATTATACAACCTGTGGCGCCATCCATGGGACCCGCTAAAATTGGTCTCGTTATTCCAAGCAAATAACCAGTCAAACATACTCACTACTTTTCCGGCATGAATCAAGAAAGAGAAGTTACACCCCCACGGGGTTTCTCGACTCTAACCTCAATACCAGTAACCGACACAACAGTCTTCCGCCAATTACGGCGTCCACCTTCACAACACGATCTCACCCTGAAATAATGCCCTATCACCGTGCATCGACATCAACCAACCCAGAACCTATCATTAGCCCTGCCTTCGTTGAGGCTAATTACGAAGAGCTAGAATCTTTGTTAAGGGCTCGAAGGAGACAGGTTCGGAACACAGAGATGCGAAGGGAGTTGGAATACTCCAGTGATGAATACGACGAAGAAATAGAAATGGAGCCGAGGCCTTCGGCTCCTGGGGCTACTCACCCAGTCCTATGTATTGGGTCCCCAGTTGGTAGAAGGACCGGAGGAAGATCTGTTGGCTTTGAGGGAGTCCCTGAAAGGGCCCCTACAAGAAGAGAGGGAACGGTCGCTGAAGGCTCTAATGGGAGGAGCCAACGAAGGGAAAACCCAGAGATAAACTTACCTCCATTGTTAGCTGCACATCTGGGAAGAACTGAAGCAGGGGTTCCTCTGCAGCCTTCTCACGCGTTTGGCGTAGGAGGTAATCCTTCTTCGTTCAATACAGGAGGGAACTTTCATCCCAATGGTATGTACCCCCAATTTCAGACTCCGAGCTATCCTCAAAACCTTTATCCTCCCACAAATGTACCACCTAGTAACAACCAGTTCCCACAAACTGCTATGCCCTACGGACAGCCCTTGGTACACCCTTCGTATACTATGTAAAACTGCTACCCTTTCANATACAGGAGGGAACTTTCATCCCAATGGTATGTACCCCCAATTTCAGACTCCGAGCTATCCTCAAAACCTTTATCCTCCCACAAATGTACCACCTAGTAACAACCAGTTCCCACAAACTGCTATGCCCTACGGACAGCCCTTGGTACACCCTTCGTATACTATGTAAAACTGCTACCCTTTCAACATGGGTACACCTTATCCTCCTTATCCCAATCAAACCCCTTCAGGGGTACCTCCTCCTCATAACCCATACAACACTGTCCCCACGAACATGCCACCTTACAATTGTCTGTATCCGGAGCCTGCGGGCCCTGCGACGCCTTTTGTAAGATGGATTGAAGACTATCCGTTATCCCGATGGTTTGAAGATGCCTTCGCACATAGGCACCTATGATGGAAAAGGGGACCCAGATAACTTTATACACTTATTCGAAGGAGCTATAAGGATGCAAAAGTGGGTCATGCCTGTAGCCTGTCACATACGTATACCCTTCAGGATTCCGCCCGTATGGTGGAACGGACAGAAACCAGGCAGCATTGTTAACCTTGATGATCTAAAGGCTAAGTTTTGTTCGCACTTTAGCCAACAGAAGAAATTCACAAGGACCCATTTGACGGTGCATAACATCAAGCAGAGGGAGAATGAAAGCACACGAGGTTTCGTTACAAGGTATACAGAGGAAACACTACAGATCCTGGGCCTACACGAAGAGCAACATATCTCTGGTTTCGTGCATGGTCTACGAAATCAAACTCTTGTAGAGTTTCTATCCACAGACCTCCCTGCAACGTATAAGGGTCTTATGGAGAAAACATACACCTGGATAGAAGCCAAGGAGGTGTCCACTAACGGGGCTCCGATCGATGGTAGAGAACACACCCACAAGTTCCCAAAGCCTTCTTCGTGGGAAGGATAAAGGAAGAGAAACAAAAACCAACACAGGTTCACTCCTTATAACAAGGGTCCTAATCATGGCTTAATAGAGAGCCTCACGAAGTCTCCAATGGTAATTCTGGCCACGGAGAGGGTGGCAAAGACCTTCGAACAACCTCCTCGTATGACCAGTAAAGGCAAAAGCTGAGACACAACCAAGTATTGCTATTTCCACAAAGATTTTGGTCACGAGACCAACAGTTGCAGGGAACTAAAGAAGCAGATAGAGGAAGCTGTAAAGTCAGGGCAACTAGCACACCTTGTGAAAGGAATAAAGAAAGGGAAAGAAAAGATCTCAAAATGCTTAGTTGGAAAAAGACTTCCCCCTACCAAAGCTCTGATCCTCATGGTTCGTCAGGGAGGAGTAAGTCAGAAAAGGAAAGAAACGGAGGAGGAAGCACATGCAATAGGGGAAATAACATTTCCCCCTATGACTGACCAACCTGCCTCAGATGACCCGGTAGTCATCAAAGTTCTAATATCCAACCGAGAAGTAAACAGAGCCTACATGGATTGCGGAAGTTCTTGCGAGATCATATACGAGCACTGTTTCTTGAAGCTCAGGCCTTCGATTAGATCAAAAAGGGTAGATTCAAAGATACCATTGGTGGGATTTTCAGGGGAACACTCGTGGCCTTTGGGAGAGATCCCCCTGGAAGTAACGATTACCGAAGGAAGGCTCGCAAGAACAGAAACTCTCATCTTCGCGATCGTATGGTCTGCCTCTCCCTAGAATCTGCTGATAGGGAGAACAGCCATGCAAAAAATGGATATTGTAGTTTCCACTATACACGCAGCAATTAAGTTTCAAACAGCCTACGGTATTGGAACTGTGCTTTCTAGTTACAACAAAGGAAAGACGCAAGATATCGGAAAAAAGATTAAGGAGAGTCCTCAAGACCCTCCTAAGGTTATTTCAAGCTGCGGAGATGCTGAGGAGCGTATTGTGATAAACGAGCTTTACCTGGAGCAAATGGTGGTTATTGGAAAGCAACTCCCCGTTACCTTCAAGGAAAAACTGGAAAAGCTTTTAGGAGACAACAAGGATGTTTTCGCATGGACATATTCCGATATGACAGGGGTTCCGAGAAATCTCATGATCGATGGCAAACCCTTCGGCACAGAGGATAAGCTCAATGAGTACAAACACATTGAGCCTATCAAATAGAAGAGTCGGAGCTTGGCACCCGAAAGGAACGCAGCGGCCTGTAAGGAAGTGGACGAGCTCGTACAGGCATGTATACTCAGAGAAGTAAAATACCAAACGTGGGTAGCCATCCAGTTATGGTAAAGAAAAATTATGGAGGGTGGCGTATGTGCGTCGACTTCACCGACATAAACAAAGCATGCCCAAAAGATTGCTACCCCCTACCAGAGATAGATTGGAAAGTGGAATCCTTATCAGGATTCCGCTTGAAATGCTTCCTAGACGCTTACAAAAGGTACCACCATATACAAATGGCAGTAGAAGATGAAGAAAAGACAGCTTTCTACACTGGAAAAGGAGTCTGCTATTATAAAAAGATGCCCTTCGGTTTGAAGAATGCAGGGGCAACATATCAATGGTTAGTAGATAAGGCTTTCAACAAGCAGATAGGAAGGAATTTGGAAGCGTACGTGGATGATATGGTCATAAAGAGTAGAACAGAGGAAGACTTACTCTCCGACATCCAGGAAACCTTCGACCAGTTAAAAGCAATCAATATGAAGCTCAATCCCAAGAAGTGCTCCTTCGGTGTTGAAGAAGGACAGTTTTTAGGGCATTTAATAACGAAGCAAGGAATCAAGGCTAACCCTTCGAAGGTAAAGGCCATCACAGACCTGCAGGCCCCAAAGACGTTAAAGGAAATACAAAGCCTTAACGGGAAGTTAGCAGCCCTAAGTAGTTTCCTGTCGAAGGGTGCAGACCGATCACTACCATTCACTAGTACAAAAAGTTCTATTGGTCACGCATGGTCGATTTTGAAATGTCACACTGTAACATTTATACGTGACTAAATGTACCAGAATAAAATGAACAACCACACTTGATCCGACTTGTGTGACCATTTCGGAATTCTATTGTCACACATTTGAATATTTATGTGATTAGAGGTAACTAGAAAAAAAATTTTGGATTATTTAGTCACTTTTAATTCGAGACGTGTGACAAATACAAATGAGCTCGAAACATTAGTCACACTATAGATATACATATGTGACAAATATATGTCACACAATTGAAGAGTGTGACCAAAATAGATATATGGTCACATGAAGTAATTGTGTATGTGACTAAATTATATAGTCAAGTTTGTCACACATTATTTAAACGTGACTGCTATTCTTTGCTGAATATTTAGCCACATAGAGTTTGAAATGTGTGACAACTAAAAAGTAATTTGAAGCGTTAGTCACGATATGCATTTAATAGTGACAAATATATATGTCACACACTTAAAGAGTGTGACCAAATGTCATATATGGTCACACGAAACCATAGAAACATGATTAAGTGTAACAAAAATTCGATAAATATGGTCACGTAAGTAAATATGTGTGTCTAAAGTTTAGTGTGTGTTTGCTTGCCACAACCTAATGTGTATAGTCACATTTAATTGTAGCATGATCATGTGACTATATGCTTTACAATACTCACACCATATCACAAATGTGTATTTAAATTATGTTTATTGCCACATTATAAGGGTATTATATGTGCAATACATTCAAAATAGTCACATTGTGATATTTATGTGACTATTATTTATAGCAAAATGTGATATTTAAGTGTAACAAAAATTCAAAATAAGGGCAACACATTCAAAATTAATGTTGCTAGGCATAAGTTAATGCTGCTAGGCATAAATTAATGTTGCTAGGAATAAATCAAGCTTAATGAATAGATGAAAAATCAAGCTTAATCAAGCTTTAATGAAGCAAGAAAGTTAAAATTCATATATAATAAACCAAAAAAAAAACATTGGTATCCATATATAACAAAAGTAAAATAAAGCAGTTCATACATATAAAAAGTTTAACAATTAAATTTCGGAGATTTCTCCGGATCAAACGACAAATGCACATTTGAAGCAAACTTAATTTTTTTTAAATTGTTCATACAGAAAAAGTTTAACAATTAAATTTCGGAGATTTCTCCGGGTCAAAAGCCAAATGCAGATTATCGTAGTCAATGACGACGTCCTCTTCCTCACTCACAAATCCAACATCAGCCGCATCCTCTTCCACTGAACCATCCCTCGGCTTTGATCGCTTTTATTCCTTCTCATCTTTCTTAATTTGAAGCAAACTTGCTTTGCGTCTTGCCTTGTTTCTTTGAGAACTCCACGACTCATACCACTCTTCAATGTTAAATACCTTATCTGGTTTCCTGAAATCAAATAAGCATTAGATGATAAATTTACAGATTATCCTTTTAATTTGGTATTCTTAATTATATGATGTATATAATGTAACATTCTAACATTAAAGATTATCATTTTGATAAATTTATACAGATTATCCTTTTGATAAATTTACAGATTATCCTTTTGACCGTCTTGATTGGGGGGCCGAAATTTTTGATATAATAATGTTACATTCTAACATTAAAGATTATCCTTTTGGTATATTATGATGTATGTTTTGAATGCTGGGTGAGTAAAGCTAGGTTTTTTTCACGGATCTTTGACTCGTCTCAGAACCAACAGGTATTGCCACACAAGCTAGCCACTTGTGAATGGCTAACCGTAACAAATAAACCCTGAAAGCTTGAGACGAGGTGCAATGAAATCCTGGAGAGTATAGTGTTTCCCCGGGTCGTTAAAGTCCCAACGAGGCTGAAATTGTGTTTGAAAAACGTTTCGGGAATGAGTGATTATAAATGGTAACCAGATAAAGATTTTGATTGGTTTTTACACTACTGATTGCTTGGAATTGAAAAGGAAAATGCACAATAACAGATATGACAAATATATAACACAAAATGCAATTAAGTAAAGTACAGGGACTAAAAATGACAACTTCTAAACTACAGGGACTAAAAATGACAAGTTCCAAACTTAAAAGATGAAAAATGAAAATTTTGAAACTTATAATATTAAAGAAAAATAAAATCTTAAAAGAAAATATTTTATTAATATTATACTAATTTAATATTAATTAATTAATATAAACTATTTTAATTTACTTAAAATCTATTTAAACTAATTCTAAAAGATTTCTAACACAAATTTAACTTAGAAAATTACAAAATTATTTTCTAAAAACCTAAAATGACTTAAAATGTTTATAAAAATTAAAAAGAAATATTTTTGTCTTTTTGTGGATTTTTTTTATAAATTAAAAACTTAATTATTATTTAAAGCCTAATTAAACTATTTAAAAGAGAAAAATAAGAAAATGAGAAAGGAAAATTATAAAATTAATTTTTACAGATTCTAATTAATGTGAAAAAGCTAGAAAAATTATAAAAATGAAAATCAGATTAAAATTTAACAACTATTCTAATTTCTTTTTGGTTTTTCTAATTAAACTGTTTTAATTAAAATTAAATCTAAGAATTACCAAATGAACAGTAAAAATTCTAGAAAAATTACTAAAAGTACTAAATATTATGTAGAACCTAGGAAAAATATAAAAAGATGCTACTGTTTAACAAATTTATACAGAACTAATTAATTTAACAGTTTTAATTAATTACTAAATTAACTAATATTAAATCTAATAAATATTAAATAGAAAAAGAAAATTCTAGGAAAATTACTACAAATACTTAAGATGACAAACTAATTTTAAAAATTATAAAAACAGAATATTATTAAGCCAAATTTAAAAAGAGAAAATGAAAATTAAAAATATTAAATAGAAACTATCACTTTTATTAAAAAGTGATTATTTTTGGAATTTTCTTTTTGGAACTTGTTCCTACACTGAAAATGGACAACTTTTGTGAAAACAACTTTTATCAAACTTAAAAATAAGCACTGGGTGAGCTTAAAAGCTTAACAGCTTAAGCTTTTTGGCTCACATGGAAGTTTAAGCTCTCAATAAGCTACACAGTGGAACACTAAGGTGAAATAAGCTAAATGTAATTGAGAAAAGTGTAAAACAAGCCAAAGAAAAGAGAAAAGCAAAATGAATAAGCTAAAAATGTGAATTAAGCAAATCTAAATGGTCACAGACCACACAGGTCCAAGCTCAACTGCAGCCCTACTATAAGCTTATCAAATAAGCTCAAAGGACCAAACAAAGCTTTGAACCAACAAGTTGAGTCAAAGGGCTTCTCAAAGAACCCTAAAACTCCCTGTGGGACCCACTAATAAGCTCACAAGTGGCTTGAGAAATTTGGTCAAAATCACTGGAATGGTGGTCAGTGTACAGTGAAAATGGGACAAGTAATAAGCTGCTTGCAGCCTTATCCAAATGGCCAAAATATGCAAAATAAGCCCTGGACCCTTGATATGGGTGGTTAAGCTTCACAAGGAACCAAACCACACAATATTAGGATTACCAGGGAGCTTTTTATGAGCTTATAAAAATGGCTCAAAAGCCAAACTCACCCTGCACAGGGGAGGCTTTTGAGATATAGCACAAAATAGGCATAGATTTAAGCACTAATAAAAAATCATAAAAATAAACAAAAACATGGAACATAAAGCTGAACTTCCAAAGTTTAATTTCCCACAAGCTCAGATCCTAAGGGTTAATAAAGAGGCCATGAAAATTCTCCCAAGTTTAGGAAAAACTGAGTAACTATGCAATTTGACTTTTTATTAAAACATTAGAGTTTGACTTTATTGAGATTTGATTGACTCTAGATTACTGGAAATATGATATTATTCTAAAATGGAACTAGTTTAAGCTAAATTAACAACTACTAAACCTATATGAAGATGATGCATACTAAAAACCTTGACAGTGAGTTAGAAGGAAACATTTAAAGGATGATTTTGACTTTAACTCAAAAGACTATTGGTTTTTATGCTTGGAATGACTCAAATGGACCTAGTGTGACTTGTGAAAACCAAAAACACCAAATAAAACAATATAGAACACAGAGGTTCACACTGAACCAAACACCCTTACACTTCTGTGAAAATGAGATTTTACAAGGATTATAATAATTTATGCCATAAGACTGCTTTATAAGGACCTAGCATGATTAAATAAACTGAAAAGAACACATAAGCATCACTTCTAACAATAATAACCTAAGAACTACTAATATACTAAATTTGACAGTAAAAAGTAAAAACTATGCAACCACAGATTCTAATGAACAAGCATAAGGTATTAAGCACTATTATCACTGGGATACTCAAACTAAGCCCAAAAACACATAAATAAGCAAGCAATTAGGTGATGTACAGTAAAAAGCAAAATGTTGAAATGTGGCTTACAAATGATTCCAGTGGATAAAACTGAGAACAAGTAACCAAGAACCAAACCTATAGCTTCCCATGAAGCACTATAACCCAAGCCATCCAGGATCACTTCTTCTTCTTGCTTGAATCTTCTTCTCAACTGATTTTTGAATTATGATCTATTTTTCACTATTTTTGAGTATTTTTTTTATTTCAAAGTAGAACTTGTTGAAACACTGAGATGAGCTTATAGAAGCTTAACAATGAGCTTAAGTGAGCTTTTAGAATAGTAAATACCAACTTTTAACAAGATTGAAACTATATGAAGATTTCACAAGAACATTGCATAAACTGAATTAGATAAGGAAACTGAAATTGAGTTTTAATAAAGTTGATTCTACATTAAGAACATTGATTACAACTGATTTTAACTAAAAAAAACTACTGGAAGAGAAAAGTACATTAAAACGACATTCTACACGACTCTACAACTACTATTAGCTAACTGACTCCTCTTCTTCTCTTTTTCTTCACTTATAAGCACTGAGGGAAGCTTCTCTCTCCTTCCCACTCTATTTCTGAGCCCTTGGATGTGAAAGGATCAATCTTGGCCGTTAATTGATTTTGGCGGGAAAAAGGTTTTATAGCCAATTTGGCCTGTGAAGTGCAATTGGGGTGGTGGTGCATTAATTGTGAGGTGAGGGGGTTAGGTTTGGGCGGTGGAAGCAAGTGGGGAGAGTTGCAGGTGAAAAACCAGGGTGGTATTTGCAGTGAGAGGGGGGGG
>LBNU01030998.1:0-25026 GCA_014162995.1 Artemisia annua | reverse complement strand
GGACGGACAATAATCACTAAGCCCGGACCTCGGGATAACAAGGCATGGAGCCATGGACACACTTGTCCGCAGCACGGATACCCTTGCCCGGGGCTCGACGTCAGTCCGGAACGTCACAAAGGGCCTGGGACCACGGACCTATAAAAATAGTAAGGAATCTCGCCAGCACTCTCGCCGCTGACCCCGACAGACCCCATGCAGGGAAATTCCGTAGGTCCCTCCCGAGAGCATCGCTGTTGCCAGGATGATGCCAAAAGGAGGAGTTGACCTTATGGTTTGCCGCTTAAAAATGTCACTATCGTGACGCATGATCCCAGGCAATCCGACAAGAAGACCCTAGGTATAAATAGAGGGCACCTTGCCACTCTCAACGGTAACACACTTACACTCTCACTTATCATACTCTCTCTCTCTACCTATACTTACTCTCACGCCCGAGGTTGACCGCGGAAGTCCCTCTTCCGCGGTGAGACGAACGGCGTTGTTTTCCTTTCTTAGCAGATAATACGAAGATTAGTTCAAGATTAGCCCAGTTCGAAGATAGCTTACACTATCCTTTAGCTCGAGCCCCAGTTTTGTACTAACAAGTGGCGCCATCCGTGGGACGCTGGTACATAACTGCGTTTCCAAAGTAGCTTTACTATGAGTAATCAGGCTAGCGACTCGTCCCCCACTCGAGAACGTTCTACAGTAAGAAACACTCTGGGAAAGGGGAAGAGTCAGGGAGAAGAGGAACCTCGAGCGGACCCTCTCCCACATGAGGCAATTAGGGAATTCTGCGACAAGCACTATGACCAATTATTGCCGTTAATGGCCGAANAATTCTAGGTTTATAATGTGTATAATTAACCAAAGCTTTCACTTTGCACAAGTGAGCCACATACATCGAATAATCGATTGCGTAAGCTAGGGTTTATTAGTACACCACATAACAAGTAAATTGATTTTAATTATATTTGGAGTCTTCCCCAATTTTAGATCTATCTAAGAATTAAGATGTGGAACATATACTTGCAAACAATTAAATAATCCATGACTAACATGCATGTTTCGTCATGGATTCATGCATAACAATTACCACATAGTTCACATAAACATGTTACAAACTTAGGGTTTCTAACCAATTAATTATACTTAACTAATTAGACCACAAACCCTAATTAGGGTTCATGGAGAAAATCGACCCCCCCTAAATTAGGGTTAGGGTTTTATTTTTTCTAAAAAAAAATTAAAGAAAAACCCTAGAAACAATAACATGTCTATCTAAAACAATAAAGATACGTTTTTATTAGTTTTAGTAAGCAATTACATGTTATACATGGCTCATGATGCCACTGTTAGTATTTAATAATCTAGACTATCATATTATTAAGTATATCAAGTAGTCACATTATGCGGAAGCGTTGAATCAAGTATAACATATAAAGGTTAACTAAAAACATAAATAAAGAACGTACCCGTATGCAATCTTGAATTCTTGGATGAACCCTAATTAGGGTTTATAAGAATTAGGGATCTATTGATTAACTACCGTTTTGTTAATCGATCCAAGATACAATCAATAATGTGATTGTACCACGTTCTTGTACACACGTACTATTAGCGAATTAAAGTAAATGCTAGTTTTAAATAATACACAAAACAATAATTAGTTTTTAAAACCATTCAACAAAACAAAACATCAAAACACTTTATGTTTGTTGTTGTCGTCTTTCACAGAAACCAAAAGAGAGTAAAAAACTTTTTCATATACATGCACATGCATTATACGCATGCATATATATATACATTATATGGTTACTGTCGGCAAGAGCTAATTAAGGAGAAAAAGCAAGTGTTAGGATTAAACGTGTGTACTCAAGTACCCAAAATAAAATTCTTGACTTTGCTTTTATAGGATACAAAACTTATGGAACAAGTTAGGAATGGGTTCTAGATCCTTCTTGTTCTCTATTTTTATCCATGGTCCTTATCTTTATACGTTAGTCAATTTTCGATAATTACTAACATTCTTTATTTGTTTTGTGTAATTAATAATTAAATATAACTTTTTATATTAAATTATTAAACTTTAATTTTCATACGTAAAGTGTGCAATCCTGCGGTCTCGAGTTCGATTCTAGACATATACGTATTAATATTTATCCATAACTCTAATAGTTTCGTCTAAAAGAAAAAACCTGATATGATGCTGATGTGAGAGAGTGGTGTGTTCATAAGTAAAGTTACATAAATACATGTCTAAGAAACAAACAACACCTAAATTTGTGGTTAATTTGCCTATATTTCCTTTTTTAATATTATTACGTCTTAAAACTTTTTTCTAAAAATGACATATTCTTTAAAACTAATCGCACTTAACCAACTCTAAACAAATACCACACCAACAATATTCGCACGGCTCACGAATTTTTATAAAACATTTTCAAAACACTTATTAAAAATTTTGGTAAAAGTTTATGGAAAAAAAACACTAAAAAACAAACTTACTTTTTCCAAAGGTACAAATGATTATATAAATTTTAAGAATGAAAAGACACAACTGTAGCACATTTAAATCTCCATAATTTCACACACCTGCCTCTTAATTAAACCCTTTCTTCTTTAAAAATGAGAATCAGAATTCCACATTAGCAACCAAACAAACAATCACAACAACAACAAAAAAATGGCACATGCAGAAGACAACAGTAGCAGCTTGTTCATCGACACGAATCTCGACACCCATTTCGTCACCATCGTTTCACATTCCGACACTCTCTCCGACCTTAAAAGTACTGTAACTGTTTTGTCTTTGTGTGTTTCATTTTATACTGTTTTATTTTTTATGGTATGTTTGTTTAAGTTTGTCTATGTGCTTATATGACTAAATAATGGAAGTGGTTAACTAGGGTGGGTCCCGGGACATCTATGAAATTTTGCGGCGCAGTGTTAATTTTGTTAAACACCTTGATTTTTCGTAAATGCACATGGTTAAAAAAGAAAAAATTGTGTTTCTAGTTTTGTATAATTTCGCGTAAATGCACCTGGTCAATACGAGTTCTTCATGTCAAATATAACAACTTTTTTTAAAGCTGGCAATTTGAGACTTATTGGTTAAAGATAGGTCTAGGCGGGAGATGGGTCTAGTTGTGTCTCCTTATATGATAATTACCAATCGGGTCTAATGGGTCGAAAAAGAAATTTACCTTTTTTCACTATTTTCATCTTTTACTAAGAAAAACAAAAAAAAAAATTTTGTCGAGCCGACCAAAACCCATCTAAACCCGTATCCACCCATCTAGACCCGGATCCACTTAAACTCATGTTTTTAGAAGACCCATCTAGACCCGGACTCGTCTAAAACCAAACCCATCTAGACCTGTGACCCGAACCCGACCAGACCCTTGGCCACCTTTTACTTAAAATGAATGTGGTCCCAAATTTTGGGTTTATGAGTTTTCTTTACTTCTCATAAATAAACCGGTTCTGGGTCAGCCACTAGTTATATTAAAGGACTTTAAAACCCTCATCTGACGAGTACAATTTTAGATGTTTATGTACCTTTTAGTCGTTTAAACTGAGCTAACCCAAGCACTAAGCATTAGTAAGTTGCTTATGAAAAACCCAAAACGTAAATTTACACAAACACACCCTTAATTGGGAAGAAGGTGTTTGTTTGGTATTTACTTTTTTAGCCCTTACAGTTTGAAACATTTGTATATTTTATCATTTTCTAAGAAAAATCTGCAAAGTAGATACAAGTTATGTGTAATTTTCATTCTTATTTACTTTTAATGTAATTAGACTTTTTAATAGTTATGTATTTTTAGTTTTAATTAATGTAGTGTGTTTCGGTAAGTGACATGGAACCTTTGCATAATACCGGCGTTACATCATCCGGTGCTCTTAGCTTAGATATCAGATATAATGTAAAATTTATTTATCATCTGTATGTGATATTGTAATGATTAGCTTATTCTAGCACTTATGGGCTTATTGTATTATCAAACACAACAAGCTGTCCTTAGTAGCCAATGTGGGGGCACATATATAAGGAGCTTATTCTACCTGATAAGCTAATAAGCACAAGCTTAAATGAATCACATTAGTGTTAGGAATCTCAGGCTATACACGTCGCTAAGCTATGCCAATGCCGTTAGGTGGTGTTAGAGTTTAAATATCAAGTAATATTTCAATTGGTTTGACTTTATAATAAATGAAATGTATCCATGTGCTGGTTTATACTTGAAATAAACTTTTTAAATATGCTATACATTGTAGTGTTTTTTTTGGTTATATAACTATATAGTGATGGAACACTTACATCTGTCTTGTGTGGATAAAATGATGAGTACATATTTCTGAACGAAGTATCGTGGTTTCTTTGTGCAGGGAAATTAATGTTGGAACATCATCAGTGCTTTCCTGCCATTGGGGATATTAAAATCGATAGTCTGAAGGTATTCTGTTCTTTAGTTATTGTTGAACAGTGTTAATCTCTTTTGATTTTTGTCATTTGTTAACTTTTTTCAAAATGTCGTAGGTAAAACGGCGAGGACGCTTTTACCACTTGTCTGACTCGATGCTTGTTAAGAGTGCCTTCGCTACTGTTAAAGACAATTGGTTCCTCTCACTAGATGCTTCTCGCTTAGCGCAAGGTGCTGGTATTCAACAAGTGGATACTTATAAGGTTGGGGATCAGCTAGCCTTGCCTTGTGCAACAGATAACCGCTCAGTTGATCAGGGGTCACCATCGACACATCTCACGATTGTACCAATTGTGAATCATGTAGTTTCTGGTGTCAATCAGTTTACAACTGGTAATTCTGACAAAGATTGTCTGAAACATACTGAGGAAGATAGGCCGTTTGATGACGAGATAAATTCCAAAAAAAGAAACCTTGTGCAAACTGAAAGTTTAGCAGAGAATTCTTCAGGGTCTAGACCTTCTGTGGAAAAGAAACGTAAGAGGGAAGAGAAAGAAGCCAGTGTCAAAGCTTCCAAAGATCTGGATGGTGAAAATATCAGAACCAACAATGAGAATTCCATGGAAAACAATATACAAGATTTGAATGATGGAAGTACAAGACTTAGCAAAGGCGGAAAATGTGCTGGTTTGGATCAAGAAGCCACGGTTGTTTCTTCTAGTATTGAAAACGTTGGAGCGGAAACACATGTTCAAAAGAACACAGAAGCCAGTGAAATTAATATGCCTGATGTTTTCATGGTTTTGGAAAAAAATATTGAGCAAGAGATACCATCTGAAATATCTCAGAAGGAGAAGGAGAAAGGCAAATCTCAGTTTGTTCAAAATAATTCAGAAGCCAGTGAAACTGTGCCTGCTGTTTTAATGGCTGTGGAAGAAAATATTCAGCAAGAAATACCGTCTGAAATATCTCAGAAGGAGAAAGAGAATGAATTGGTCAAAGAAAGAGTTATGGGGAATGAAATCCCGTCTTCATCGATGAGTAAGTAAATTGAATACCTTTATGCACCTATAACTTTCATCGCATCTCTGTTTTGTATATATACCAGGCTACATCATTTGCTTAAAATATGTAACATTTAGGTTATATAATTTTATTTATTATTATTTTTTTTTAGAAAGGCATTTAGGTAATATAATATTATCTAAATGATAAAATATGATCCTGAGAAATGTAAGGTGATTTTTAACATTAATTTAACTTTCAAGTAGGAACTTCTGATTGTCAACTTCATGATTCTGAAAAAGATAAAACAGCTGAAAAGGATGCTGCTGATATGTCTGAAAAAGATTTAGGGTCTACAGTTCAAGAATCTGCAGGTGATCAGATTGATAACCTTAAAGAAGATAAGAAATCGTCAAGGAAACAGGAACCTGAAGTGAAGCTTCCTCGGAAGAAAAAAAGGGCTAAGAAGTCTGCCTCGAGAAACAAAGATGAATCTGCAAAAAACAAAGATGAATTGGAAAAAAGCAAAGATGAATCTGCAAAAAACAAAGATGAAGCTCTTATGGAGCGTGCTGATAATATTGTGAGTGAGATTTCTTCAGTAGTTCCTGCTACAGCCCAAGAAACTAAAAACGACAAAGTTAGTTTATCTAATGCTGAAAAAAAGAAAGTTTTGGAAAAAACGTTACCAGATGACGTTACTATGCAAGAGGTGGAAATATCAAAACCAACTGAGGTGGTGGAAGAAACATTAAAAGAAATAAAAGATTCCGCGGGAAGGAGAAAAAAGAAAAAAGATGTTGGAAGATCCGCCACAAGAAATGATGCTTCAAGCATGACAAATGAGGAAAACGTTTTGCCTCATTCTGGCAGAGAAGAAAGTCAAGATATAACATTAACTGAGAAAAATGTTAGTCAGGGAAATGACGAGGGTATTGATAGAGAACCGGAAAATCAGAATGAGAATATGGATGGTGAAAAGAGAAACAAAAGGAAAAAGAAAACCAAAAAATCTGCAAAGAATGGTGAAGGCGGTATGTCTACAGAAGTATCTGATCCACATTTGAACGATCATTTGAATAAAAATGCCAAGGAACACGAGACTGCCTTGCTTGATGCTGCCAGAAAAGACAGTGATGAAGTGAAAGGGAGAGACGCACAAGTTTCTGATGTAGGTTTAGTGAAAAAAGCTAAGAAGAAGAAAAAAACTTCAGTGACAGGCCCTGAATATCCCACCAGTGTGGTAAACGATCCGAATATCCCAAATACCGATCAGTCTAAAACTCCAAAAAAGAAAAGTAAGATAGATGCTCCAAGAATCAGTAAGTCAGCCCATGCTAATAAAGCACATGGCGAACCATCAGCTGAAGTTTTCCTGAATCAAAAGAGCGACAGACCACGAGTGGTTTTGGGCCTTGCTTGTGTTAGAGCCGTGCAGAAAAGTGCACCTGAGGTGAACAAGTCACAGCATGTAAAGAGTTTGTTGAGTGGATCCGGAACAACATTTGGAGGTGACAGTGACAAGAGTTCTGCTGATGACAATGCTTTATCAGGAAAGTCAGCATCATTAGGGGACAGTGCTTCTAGTATAGACTCGAGCAGAAATGGTAATTGATCTCATTATAATTCCTATAATAATTTCGGCTCAGCTTCTAACCTTAATTCTTAAATGTGTCTCAGGATCTCGTGCTGCTAAAAGAAAGGGAGGTGGTGGAAACTCGCAGTAAGTACCATAACATACAAGCTTTGGCGCTTTGCTATTTTTTTGCTTTTGTACAGTCAAAACAAGCCACTTTTGGTACAGGTCAAAACCTAGCAACTTTTTTCTTCCCCCCCCCCCCCATCTTTATAAAAAATTAGTCTGCTAATTATGATTATAAAAACAATGTTATTACAAGAATAATCTAACTATTTGGATAAAATTGATTTAGGAGANTACAGTCAAAACAAGCCACTTTTGGTACAGGTCAAAACCTAGCAACTTTTTTTTTTTTTTTTTTTTTTTTCCCTATCTTTATAAAAAATTAATCTGCTAATTATGATTATAAAAACAATGTTATTACAAGAATAATCTAACTATTTGGATAAAATTGATTTAGGAGATATGCACCAACTTCTGACCCGTTTTGAACCCGATTCCTTTTTTGCTTGATTTATAAGTTGACCCGTTTAAGATAAAACACAACCAAAACAGGCCCATTCAATAGTGAATAGGTCTTATAAAAGAAATACTTTACATATAGCCTCTAAGATATGGTACATACATGGACGGTGCACCTGCATAATTTTTTAGCAATGTATAACATTATTTAGTACCAGAGTCCCGTCTTTTCACCAGTATTTACTCATATAATTCTTGATTTATTGCTGAACTTTTGACAGGAGCAAGTCGAAGAACATATCAGTGACTGACCGTCTAAGAAGTTCAACCAGATTCAAGAGAGCCAAGGTCACTGCAACACAACAGCTGGGGGATACAGAAAGCGAGCCCGTGGACTTTGTTCCTGAGAGTCCGCCTATGGCTAAGTGATATCTTTATGCATAATATGCTAATATCTAACTCACCGTAAGTGCTGGTACTATAGCTTATGACTGTGTAGTCTTTTGGTAAGATCATAGGGTACTATGGGGCAACTTTTGACTAGTTATCTGCCCTTTCTTCCGTCCACTATATATCAGCTTTCGATCAGTAAGGCATGTCTTGTTTGAATCATGTTTTGAACTATTGATCTTTAATGCTAATGGTTGAAAGCTTTATTGTGAAATTGGCATGGAACGGTGTGTTTACATAAGCTTTTAATGCATATGCGGCATCATATACCTTGTCCATGCTCAACTATACCTCTTAAAATATAACAAATCATATCAGTAGTTGCTACTTTTACTTCCATATTGTTATAGGAGAAACATTTAAAGCATTTAGAAACAATATTTCATGCTTGCTTTAGTGGTAAATTTTAGAGAATTATTGTGAT
Organism: Artemisia annua; assembly: GCA_014162995.1. Taxonomy (NCBI): domain Eukaryota; kingdom Viridiplantae; phylum Streptophyta; class Magnoliopsida; order Asterales; family Asteraceae; genus Artemisia; species Artemisia annua. The sequence continues at coordinate 16,637 of LBNU01030998.1, read as the reverse complement.
TAACTTTGTTCAGCAATTAATGGCTTTTAAATCTGATGTGCCTTTCCGAGATGCAAAGACCATATGCTAGAAATAGTCACAACAGTTAAAACGTGTTGAAGCAAGGGCGGCACGAAAGGTGAAAGGATAAAGGAGTGGTCTTGACTTGCCACCATTGTTGCTCATACTATAACCAATGCCGGCATTAGACCTTAAAAATGTGAGACACAAATGTATAGAGTGTTGATTTAATTACATAAAAAGACACATTGTGTTGCAGTTGGATGGAAAATTGTTTGTGGCAATTATTTGTGTGGACTACGTAATGAGCTTGGCCTTCGTAACTTTTGGTTTACCACCAGAAGTTTTGAGTTTATGTAATATGTATGATTAAGGGTCCGTTTGGATTGTAGATGGGTTAGAATCGATTTGGATTTGGATTTTGTTTGAAAGAAAACAAGAGAGAAAAATACTTGTTAGTTAAAAAAATACATATATTTCATTAATAAATTTGTAACACCCCAACCCGACAAGGGTAGAAGTATCATATTATGGTGGCATATCAGAACATACAAACGCAAGCGGAAGACTTATAAACATAAAGTTACAAAGAAAATCCTAAAGGATACAAAAGAAATACTAACTCTATACAAAAACGAGAATACAAAGCTAAACAAAAATCTAATCGAGTCCAAGTCCAAGTCTAATCCAGAAGTAATGGGCTTCTAATCATCGGGGTAGTCCACTAACGCTCCTATGCACTCTTCACCCAAACCCAGCTTCCAACCTAAAACCTGCCACAGGAAAAGAAATGCGTCTGAGCTTAAAAAGCCCAGTGAACAGATATAAAACAAAACGAATAATCGAAACGCATATAAGTATAAGAAAAGGAAGTCATGAACTCCTGCTGAAATGAATATCATCTGTCAAATGAATAAGAGATCAACGATCAACTAAAAAAAAATCATGAGTCAACTGAATGAAGAATCATAAAGAGATATCAAATGTAAGCATAATCAGATAATAGTCAGAATCATAGAGCACATATCAACAAAGGCTTGTCTACCCGAGCCACTCGAATAGACACAAAGAAATATAGAAAAGCCACGAGCCGACCTACCAGAGCCACTCGAATAGGTCTCAAATCACATAATTACATATCCGTCAATTCATAGGGTGTACATAGAGGGGCGACCTCCAAGTACCATAAGTGAAAGGGGTACAAGGCACGTACAGCCAGCCACTAAACCATAACATATCGTATCATATCATACGAATCTTAGGATGCATCCATACGCTCCCTGAAACAGAATACATATACAAGTGCAAGACTATGCATATATATATATATATATATATATATATATAACAGAATGGCCATAAGTGCGCAAATAATCATATAATCATATCATAACAGAAGGGAACGCCGGGGACTAATCACACCGCCCCAAATAGTGTCATGCCATCGGTGCCTCGATGACACGCCCATGGTACCTCCATGAGTAGTTAATAAACTCGGGCATCAGAACAGAAAATATCAGAACAAACAAAACAAGGCTATCCATAACAGAATGCTCCCAGAGCATAGCAGAACAGAATGCTCCCAGAACATAATATAACTGAGTCTCATAATAATTAGTAGACACATAATCATAATCAAAGTGGATAGCAAATCAGAATCAAATCATAGCGAAGGCTCATATCAAACGAATCATATCAAAAAAGGGTCATAGTAAAGTCAAGGATCGAAAGTCATGAGGAGTCCCTATTGAAAAGGGAAGAATATTTGTACCTCAAACCGCAAATGAAACCATATCAGAAACAAGGATCGAAAGTTGCTCCTTCTTCAGCGAATCTACACGAATTAATGATCGTCTTATTATTTATAAGCCCATTTTAAATCAGATTTCTCATTTTAGGTTTCTTTCCATTTTTAGCAAGTTTCCCAAATTAGTAGGTTTCCATATTTAGTAAGTTTCCCGAAATAGTAATTTTAACCATTTAGGATCACAATTATCAGTTAAATAGGTTTAAATGTTTCAAATGGTCATAATTATAAATTAGGGTTTAATCATGACAACTTATAATAGTTTAAGGTTTAAAATGTCAAAATAGCAAAGTATAGGGTCTAAAGTGTCATTTATCATATAAATCAATAATTTAGTTTTATCTAGCATTCCATGCATGCAAACCTTCCTTTTCGTATAAACTTATAACAGAAATATGCCGAAATCGATTCGCCCTTTTTATATTACTTGTTTCGATTCGAAAATAACTCCAATTAACATGCATGCCATTCATTTTATTAGATCGTTTACAGATTTTTAGTTGAACAAGTTTTATAGATTGAATGTAAGTCGAATCAAATAAAGAAAACATATAGGTCGACAACAAATATGAAATGATTTAGAGCAGCTGTCAAACGTCATTTCATGTAAGAAATCTCCTATGATTTTATGTGAGCTCTTTTAAAAATTTAAGGTGCATGAACCATATTCGAAAACCAAAACAGAATTCCAGCTTAATATATATGAATCTAGTGTATCTTTTATCATTTCATGCGAGGTTCGAATCGATATTCATGCATGCATTTCATAAGTCACACCGAAACAGGTTATTATTCACGTCAATGATTACGCAAGCCCATCGTAATTATCACTTGAGTTATTTACAGATTTGAAGGCCGAATATAAGGGCTGATCATGTTATAGTTTATGTGACCATGTCGAAAACGTACAAGCATCTTTGAATAGCGAAACATAAACAGAATTTGACATACATATTTCACNAAAAAAAAAAAAAAAAAAAAATCCCTTTTTTCCGATCAATTCACGGCGGGGTCAAACGCCAATCACCTTCAACCTTCACCCATCAAAATTACCAGATCCCTTTCCCTTTCAATACAATATTCCTTGTTCCCCATAACCATTACAATAACCTGATCCCATTCCCCTTTCCCTATTCACATCAATATTCCTAGATCTCCCTTCAATCCAAAACTTTTCTTTGATTCAGATCCTAGATGATTCGAATGGTATATCTTATATGGGACACTAAAGTTGGGACGTCATAGGTGGGACACCAGAGGCGGGACAACAAAAGTGGTACATCTTAGATGGGACACTAAAGTTGGGACGTCATAGGTGGGACACCAGAGGCGGGACAACATAAGTGGTACATCATAGATCGTACATTGTTTCGTTTGATTTAATTGTTTTCTTCGTATATTTGTGTTTGTGTTTGCGGAAAGGCTTTCTTCATCGTTTGTTTTTTATTTTTCATCGTTTTTCATGGCGGGTAAGGAGAAGTATAAGATCGGCACGTGGAATGATGCTCCACAAAGGAAAGGTTCACGTCAGTTTCAAGGAGAATCGTCTAAGAAGAATGATGTCGCGGTTACGAAGTTCTTTGTTTCCAACTTGCCAGGTGGGTGTGCTTCATCAGACTTGGTTACGGCGCTAAAAGGGTTTGGGGTGATCCATAACACGTACATTGCCAGGAAGGTTGACAGGTTAGGTAAGCATTTTGGATTTGTTTCTTTCGTGAATGTAAGTGATCCATTGGCCTTAGAGAAAGATATGAAGGATGTCTGGATTGGATCGTATAAACTTTTTATCGTTTTGGCTCGGTTTGTGGATGGAGAAAGGATGAACTGGAAGGGTGATAAGAGATGGACTCCAAGGAAAACAGATAGGGTTCCAGTTGATGTTGGGAATAAGGAGTTTGAGATGGATCCGTTGGTGGATGGTCAGAAAGTTGGGAAAGGTTTGGAAGAGGGTAGAAGCTTTAGGGATAAACTTCTTAATGTTGAATCGGTGAGTATCAAGAAGCCTTTACAGTTCGTGGTCAACTCGGAACATAATGGAGGATTGTCATGGATTGGTTATGGGGCGGTTGGCAGAGTCTATGATTTCAAGAAATTATCTAAGCTTCGTATATGGTTAGACTTGATTGGACAAACTAGGGTTGGGATAAAGTATATTGGTGGCCTGTGGGTTTTATTGGTGTTCGAGTCTGAGTTATGCTTGGAAGGTTTCATGGGTGTTAAAGAGGTGTGGAAAGTTTGCTTTGATAACTTGGAGATATGGGAAGGCCAACTGATCCCTAATGAACGCATTGCGTGGTTGAAGGTATTTGGACTTCCGTTATGCTTATATGATAAAGAGATTGTGGATGGTATAGGTGGTCTTTTCGGCTCAGTTATTCAATCGGCTGACTTTAATAATATGGAGAATGACTTGTCGTATGTTATGATGGGAGTGTTAAGGGACTCGGGTCCGAGAGTTAATGAGTTAGTGAAGGTCTTGTGGAAGGAGAAGGAGTTTTCGGTGATGGTGGAAGAGGAGTTGGGGGATTGGACACCGGATTGTTTGGAGGATTTTTCCCAAGAAGAGGTTGAAGTGGGGTGTGAAGAGGAGGATAAACTTGAGGAGATGGATGTTTGTTTAAACAATGACTTTGGAAATAATCATGAGATGGTTAACCAGGAGAACTCAGAGAATAAGGAGGAGGAGCCAGTGGTAGAGGTGAGTAGTGAGCCGAATGATGTACAAGTGTCTGCCGTGAAATCTAGTAAGAGGAAAAGTTATCGCAAGAAAGTGAGAGCACAGAAATCACCTTCTCCTGTGGGATTAGAAAGACCGAAGAAAAGGGCGCGAGATGGAGAGGATATCTTCGATATAGATAGGTTTATTTTTGCGGTTAATAGTGAGGAAGCAAGGAAGTTGCATGGTAATGTGGATCATTCTAACAAGGAAGATTTCTTGACTCCGGATTTGAATGGGTTGGGTGATGAAGTTCAACAGGCGGATTCTAGTTGTAATGTAGCGATGGAAGTGAAAGAAACAGTGACTTTAGGCAAAGACTTGGGTGTTGAAGATTATGATAAATATGCGGATTCGGTGGAGAAGGTCATTCAAGATGAAGGTTTTCAATTAGTGCACCAATGAATGTGATGTCTTGGAATGTTAGGGGTATGGGTTCGGACTCTAAGGGCTCGTGGTGCAAGAATTTGAAGGTTGCGAATGAGGTGGGTTTTATCATGATCCAAGAAACTCAATTTGAGTCACTGGATAATGTTAATATTAGTAGGTTTTGGGGTTCGGAAGATTTCGAGTTTGAATATGTAGATGCGACGGGTAGATCTGGCGGTCTTATTTCTTTATGGAATCCGAGGATTTTTGCTAAGTGCTCGGTTTATAAAGATAGAAACATCTTGGCTGTGTCTGGTATGATTAAGAATGATGGTAGAAAGGTAACTTGCATTAATGTATATTGTCCTCAACGCATTAACGATAAACGGATGGTATGGGATAAAATCAGATCTTTGGTTTCGGTTGATGATGGTTTTCGTGTGGTGGGGGGAGATTTTAATAGTGTTAGAGATAGTGTGGAACGTCGTAACTCGTATTTCAATGCAGCGGAGACGAATGAATTTAATGACTTTGTCGATGATGCGGGTTTACATGAGTTCACGTTGAAGGGTCGGAAATTTACTTATTTAGCGGGAGGTAAAATGNCAACACAAGCATGTAATTCTTCAGTATTTATAAAATTGTACACGTTTGATAACTGAACTCCGAAAGTGTGTAGTGAGATTTTCTTTAAGCTTTTACAAACATTTTAAAGAAAATGACCTCAGTATCCTTACATTTTCCACATGTTTAAAACTTGATACTATACGAACCACAACAACGTTTCGTAACCTTATCTCTCGTCGTCCGCTATAGAATTAACATCAATGCTACCACAAGTTCACCTTAGGCATCTTATGATGGAGACTTGAAGATCTGAAGCGACCACTCAACGAGCGAATTCAAGAAGATAGAACAAGTGAGGTTTGTGGTCCTACGAGGGATGAAACATAGGGAACTTTAAAGTTTAGTTTCCAACGTTAATGTGTGAAAGTATAATAATAATAATAATAATAATAATAATAATAATATGTTAGAGTTAATTACTTAAATGGTGTTGTGAGTATAATGAATTTAGTCCTTAAACTTTTTTTTTCTCGTACTACGTTTTTAATATGTTAGAGTTAATTCAAGAAGATAGAATAATATGTTAGAGTTGTATAATAATAGTAATAACGAATTTCGTTTATGTTTTTAATTATCTATGTAATGTTTACGTTTTTAATTTCGTACGTGTACTTTTTACTCCCTCCGTCTCATAATAATTATCCACTTTGACTTTTTTGAGTCTTTGTTGTTCAACTCTGACCAATAATATTTTTATTTGTGTTATATAATACTTGATAAAAATTATATCAATAGAAAATACATTTAGAACCTAATCAATTCATATATTTTTCATCAAGTATTATGTAACACAAATAAAAATATTTATAGTCAAAGTTGAATAAGAAAGACTAAAAAAAGTAAAAGTGGACAATTATTATGGGACGGAGGTAGTATTTATTTGTGTAACGTTTTTATGTTATGAATAAAAGTTTTAGTTTTTAATAAATAAAAAAAATGGCTTAACTGGTGAGGTGGTGTGACTGATAAAAGTGAATGGTGAGAGGAAGTGAGGGTAAAAAAGTGGAGAGAGAAAGATAGTGGCGCTGAGGTGAAAGGTGAGTGATGGTATTTTCTGGTGACTGTTAAAGGTAGTCTAATACAATATAGCCCATTTGAAAAAGGTGCAGTCGCCCGCTTGAAAAAAGTGAGTCACCTACATTGAGAAACGGATTAACGATAAACGATAAACGATAAACGGATTAACGATAAACGGATGGTATGGGATAAAATCAGATCTTTGGTTTCGGTTGATGATGGTTTTCGTGTGGTGGGGGGAGATTTTAATAGTGTTAGAGATAGTGTGGAACGTCGTAACTCGTATTTCAATGCAGCGGAGACGAATGAATTTAATGACTTTGTCGATGATGCGGGTTTACATGAGTTCACGTTGAAGGGTCGGAAATTTACTTATTTAGCGGGAGGTAAAATGAGTAGAATCGATCGAATTTTTGTGGATTGGGATTTTCTTAACGAGTGGCCAAATGCGGAGTATCGGGTTTTAAAACGGGAGGAATCCGATCATTTCCCGCTTTTGTTAAAAGTTGTGTCCAGGAACTTTGGAGCTAAGCCTTTCAAGTTTTTTAACTCTTGGCTTCAGAGGGATGGTTTTGATGAAGTCATTAAAGATACTTTGGATAGTGTGGACGTTGACGGTGATCCGGACGTGAAGTTACTGAGAAAATTCAAAATGCTTCGAACTAGAATCAAGGAATGGAAATATATGTCTATGCGCCGTGAGTTAGAGGAAACAGATTTGTTGCATACTGAGATTAATGAACTGGAACGGATATTGGAGGAGAGAGATCTTTCAGAAGAAGAATGTTGGACTCTCCAGGAAGCGAACTCGAGGTTAAAGCATTTGCAATTTTTGAAGTTAAAGGATGTGAAACAGAGATCTAGAGTATTATGGGCGAAAGATGGCGATGAGAACTCCAAGTTTTTCCATGGTTCGATTAATGTTAGGAGAGTCTCAAATAACATAATGGGTTTATCGGTTAATGGTGAGTGGGTGACAAATCCAAAGGAGATTAAAAGAGAAGTGTTGCGATTTTTTAGTCGCAAATTCGCTGAAGATATGCATGATAGGCCGAAACTTAATTGTTTTGGTTTAAAAAAATTAAGTGTGGCTGAGGCGGATTTACTCATCAGTCCGTTTGTGGAAAAGGAAATAAAAGAGGCGGTTTTTAGTTGCGGTGGTGATAAAGCCCCGGGCCCGGATGGATTTAATTTCAGGTTCATTAAGAGATACTGGGATCTGTTTTCGGCTGACTTTGTTGATATTTTGCGGCAGTTTGAGGCTACTGGTAAGATAAATCGCGGGGTCGCATCTTCTTTTATTACCTTGGTCCCAAAAGTTAAGGATCCGGTTAATTTAGGAGAATATCGGCCTATAAATTTGATTGGGGTGGTTAGCAAAGTTATATCTAAAGTGCTGGCCAATAGATTGAAGCCGGTGATGGATAATATTATTAACGAGACTCATATAGGTGATGTTAGAATATAAAATACATAAGAATCAAATAAACGCAGCGGAAAAACATCACCCACACGGATCTCATATAGCCATATGATCAATAATAAATAAACACATAAGTTTATACCTTTGTAGCGTGATCGGTTGCAACGAATGGAGACTATCACCAATGTAACGATTCACCAACAAAACCAAGTGATCAATGGAGATCACCTCTATGATATGTCCACACTACACCTCCTTGTATACCTCTTTGATGCTAGTCAATAACCACNCGCAACTCAGTCAGGTTTTGTGGCGGGTAGGTTTATTCTGGATAGTCCGTTGGTGATTAGTGAGGTGTTGTCTTGGTCAAAAAGAAGCGGAAAGAAGATTTTTATGTTTAAAATTGATTTCGAAAAGGCTTATGATAATGTTAATTGGGCCTTTTTGATATCAATTATGAGACAAATGAATTTCCCGGAGGTGTGGTGCATGTGGGTAGAAGGGGTTTTACGGTCGGCTCGGTCCTCGGTTCTGGTTAACGGCTCGCCGACTTTTGAATTTAATTGTGAGAAGGGCATCCGGCAAGGAGATCCTGTCTCGCCTTTCTTATTTATCATAGTCATGGAAGCTCTCTCAGGTATCATCAAGAAAGCGTGCTCTATTGGTACTTTTCGGGGGGTTGGGCTTCCTAAGGAGGGTCCGGTTCTGTCCCATTTGTTATATGCAGATGACGCTATGGTAATGGGGGAGTGGTCGGAGAACAATTTTACTTGTCTGAGACGGATGCTTCGTATTTTTCATATGTGCTCAGGCCTCAGAATTAATATCCATAAATCTACTTTATATGGGGTGGGAGTCGACAGGGAGGCGGTGGGTCTTATGGCTAGTGGGTTGGGTTGTCGATCGGGTGAAACGCCTTTTAATTATTTGGGGATTCAAGTAGGTGCAAATATGAACATGATTAATAACTGGGATCCGGTGGTGAAGGTGTTAAAAATGAGACTCTCCAAATGGAAATCCAAAACTCTTTCGATTGGAGGTAGGTTGACCCTCATTAAATCCGTCTTACAAAGCCTTCCTTCGTATTATTTCTCGCTTTTTAAGGCTCCGGTGGGAGTAGTGAATATTTTGGAAGGTTTGATTAGAAGGTTTCTGTGGGGAGGTAGTGAGGATGTTAAAAAAGTGCACTGGGTGGGTTGGGACAAAGTTACTACTCCTATGAACCAAGGTGGTTTGGGTATTCGTAATCTTGAAGATTGCAATAATTCGTTTCTGGTTAAGTGGTTATGGCGGTATCGTCAAGAAGGAGGCGCTCTTTGGAGGAGGGTGGTTGATTCTATACATGGGTCTAATAGAAAATGGGAAGTTTATCCAAAGAGCTCAACATTTACGGGTACATGGACTAAGGTGGTAAATAATGGGACTCGGTTAAAAGTGGGTGAAGTCAACTCCATTAGTATGATTCGGGGCCGTCTTGGTAATGGTAGAAATATCCGTTTTTGGATTGACCCTTGGGTGTCTCGAAGTCTTCTTAAAAGCCTATTTCCGGATCTTTTTTCCTTAGAAAGTAATAAGGGATGCAAGGTGGGGGATCGGCTTTATGGTGAGCAATGGATCTGGAAAAGACCTTTGAATGCAGGTTCGGAAAGTGATCAACTACAGGCGTGTCTGCAGCTGATTGAGGGGCAGGTCTTGGAGGAGTCGAACGATCGGTGGTATTGGGATAGAGGTACAGACGGACGATTCTCAGTTTTTGAAGTAAAGAAATGGATTGATAGTGGTTACTCTAGTACTAGCAACGCGTTGTTTACTTGGAGTAAATGGGTGCCTATTAAATGTAACATATTTATGTGGAGAATGTTGATGGATCGGATCCCGACAAAGCAAGCGTTAGCTAGGCGAAACATAAATTGTGGGGATGGGTTGTGTACGCTTTGTGAAGACCAAGAGGAGAGTGTCGATCATCTGTTTTCTGCTTGCACCATAGCAAATGGAGTGTGGAGTGGGATTGCTAGGTGGTTGAAGCTCCAACCATTCTTCTTCTTCTCTGTGGCTGATATTGTTCAGGAGTTCAAGTCCTCTTCATGGTCGCCGAGTAAGAGATTGATTATAAAGGGTATTATGATTATTGCTTGCTGGCGTATTTGGAAAGCTAGGAACGAGAAGATCTTCAAGAATGAAAGGCGAAACGTGACAGAGATCATTGTGGACATAAAAGTGTTAAGTTTTCTTTGGTTTTCTAATCGTTGTAAACAAGGTACGATGGGTTGGATGGACTGGCAGTCTTTTTCTTTTGATGTGATGTAATTTGGTTAGGGTGTCTCCGCCTTGGAGATTTCCCGTCGTTTGTTGTGTGTTTATAAAATTCGCCTTTCAAAAAAAAAAAAACCTACATTGAGAAAGGTAGTTCACTTTTGTAAATCACTTAAAAACTGTCTATTCTTCTAAAAGTACTATCATATTAGGCCACTTACGTAATTTGTTTATAATATCTTTGTTTCACCTGCCGAACAAGTTAGGTCGTGTGAAATCACAATATTGTTAGTACCTTGAGAATAAAGACATTTGACGGATAATAAATAGAGTATTTTTTAGCTTGTACGCTAACATTTACTTTTAGTTTAAAAAAAAAATAATACATGAAAAGACCATAATACCCTTTAAATTTTTTGTCTTAACTCTAACTTAATGGTCAAACTAAAAGAAATCGTGGTCAACGGACCAAGCCAGTTGCGGGTCAAACCCACAAAGAAAAGATCCAAGAAACAAATATTTTATGAGTTGAGTTATTTAAAAAACCAAACATTCCTCACATACCAAGGGATTCATCCCCACCATCCATCTAAAAAGAAATCAATGGTTGAGATTAAAAGCATTTAATATTTCACCCATTTTTTATAATTTAATTATCTCTTAAACCGTTAATCGTTAAGCGAAAATAATTATACCATCGCGATGAGCATTTAATTATCTTTCTATAGATATGCATTGTAATATACTTTCGACAAATTTTTTTTTTTCGTTTTTTCACGTTTTTTTTTCGTGGCCGAAAAATATCATATGTGATATATCATATATGATATTACATATCATATATGATATATCATATATGATATTGCATATCATATATGATATGTAATATCATATATGATATATCATATGTGATTTTTTCGGCCACGAAAAAAAACGTGAAAAAAACGAAAAAATTTTTTTTGTCGAAAGTATATCACAATGCATATCTATAGAAAGATAATTAAATGCTCGTCGTAACGGTATATTTTTTTTGGCTTAACGATTAACGGTTTGAAAGATATTAATATTTGAAAAAAGAGGATGAAAGTGGGTTTTTTAAATTGTTGGGATTAATCTCATCCATTAGATCAAATAAAGATGGAGGGAAGATGAATGGTGGAGATTAGTCCCTTGGTATGTAAAAAATATTTGGTCCTCAAATGATCTTATATCATATTTTATAACTAAATCTGTTATACTCGACAAACCAAAAGGACCATTTAAATAATTAACTTAATATGTTACTATTTATTGATTAAGAGTCGAGTTATATTAAGTACAAAACATTTTTTACATACCAAGGGACTCATCCCCACCATCCATCTAAAAAGAGATCAGTGGTTGAGATTAAAAGCATTTAATATTTCGCCCATTTTTTATAATTTAAATATCTCTTAAACCGTTATTCGTTAAGCGAAAATAATTACACCATCGCGACGAGCAATTAATTATCTTTCTATAGACGGGCGCTTTGATATACTTTCGACAAAAAAAATTTTTTTTCGTTTTTTTCACGTTTTTTTTCGTGGCCGAAAATATCACATGTGATACATATCATATGTGATATATCACATGTGATATATCACATGTGATATTACATATCACATGTGATATTAGTGTAATATCACATGTGATATGTAATATCACACGTGATATGTAATATCACACGTGATATGTGTCGTTCAAAAAAAAATCACATGTGATATATCACATGTGATATTTTCGGCCACGAAAAAAAACGTGAAAAAAAAAAAAAAAATTGTCGAAAATATATCAAAGTGCCTATCTATAGAAAGATAATTAAATGCTCGTCGTAACGGTATATTTTTTTTCGTTTAACGATTAACGGTTTTAAAGATATTAATATTTAAAAAAAAAGGATAAAAGTGGGTTTTTTAAATTGTTGGGATTAATTTCATCCATTAGATCAAATAAAGATGGAGGGAAGATAGATGGTTGAAATTAGTCGAAGAAAAGTTTTGTCCTCAAATAATCTTAAATCATTGATTAATGGTAGTAACTACTCCGTAGTATTATTTACTTTAATATACATTAATATGGATTATACAGTAATAAACAATGATTTATACAATTATAATAAATCATTACAATAGTAATACTAAGAGCACAAGGTGTCGAGAGAGTTGGCTGTGTTATAGCAAAAAGTGCTGACACCTCAACATTTTTTCTTTATAAGAGCATCTACTATGGTAAACCTTTTATAAAGGTTTATAGAATTTCCATGTCATATGCTCTTAAATTTCTTATTTTATAAACCTATCATCACTATGGTTAAACTTGTTAAAACTTTATAAATTAATGAGGTATTAAATGAATTACATGTATTTAATTGCAATGAAAAGGTCTATAAACTTAGACCTATTTCATTCTATGTCATCATAAACCTCACTTCACTATGGTGACTCGATCAATTTATAAACCTCTTCAAATTTTATAAACCTTTTCATGAAGCTCTTATAGTGGATGCCCTAACTCTGAACTTATAACTTAATCAAAAACACCCGCCCTTCATCCCCACAGGTTATACGCTGCATAAATCATAATTAATTAGTGGCTGATTTTAAGGTTTAGGTACTATAAGTTATACGTTACATATCTGGTTTCGTTGGACTTCATTTTTAAGATCAAAATAATTAAATTCAGTTGAACTTTCTAACTTATTTGAAAGCACAGTACTCAGTTGGGGTTTATTATGGTAACTTTTGTAATACGTGACCAAAAGCGTAAGACTGACTCGTTTTCTTTGATGTTTGATAACCCAAAAGTATGACAAAATATTTAGTGACCAAACTTAATATTTGTAACACTGTTGTTATAAATTTTTGTTTGGCAAATAAGTGTATGCAATCCTCAAGGTTTTATGCTGATTTTTCGTATAAAAATAGCTTCTAAGACATAAGTTTCCCTCCAGTTTGTTTGCCAAGCACACCCTAGTTCTAATTTTAAGCGTTTATACATTAAGCACTTAAGCAGCATGAGTAGCACTTGCCGCACTGTCCAAATGTGTGATTTAGAATAATACCACAAAAAAACATCACTAAAACGTTAACTATATAATGTTTACAGGTCAATCATGGGAACCATTCTGTTGATTTACTTCACCCTGTCCATGGCCAAGCACAATGGGGATGAGAACTTGCTTGATTAATAAAGCACTGAAGGGCTATGTAGAGGGGGCATATTCCCATCAAACTGTCAGAATTGATGAATTCGAGATGTTGAAAAGAAATTTACTGTAACGATAACCAAAGGGGTTTAGGCACATATACATTTGAGTTGTACATACTAGTAAGACATGAGCTTGATACTTGGTATAAAGTTCAGGATAACAAACAATAAAACATATGAAGATCTGTCATTTAATTATCTTCCCACAAGTTGTAATATTTTTAAATAACGAGATTTTATACAACTTATTAGCATGAAGTTGTGACACTCCTAGTAGAATTTTGAGATTATTTGCATGGAGGACCTGTGTTTCTGGTCTTGGTACAGTCTTAGTACGATAACAGCAATTTCTTCGATTGCTTTCCCTGTCACTTCTGCATTCATAACAAATCAGTCGTTAATATTCGCTTATAGCAAACACCTATTATAAAAGGTAAACAGAGTGTTCATAAGGCACAACGGATGCTTGCCAGGCACGTTTTAGAAATATTAGACAGGTAAACGTACAATGTGTTCATAAGACTAACATACTTTATCAAAATTTCTTGTTTGATTGAGGGTAATCCAAAATTCAATGCATTTAAAGTATAAAGGAGAAAATTAACCCAATGACATAGATTAGTAATGCAACTATGCAAGTAAAACCTTTTTTACCAATAATGAGAGTAAAGAGCGTACAACTTGAACATATTACTTACCTATAACAGGCCAAGTGGGATTTTGTGCGAAAATCTTGCCAGCATATTCCAACTCCTCCCTCACATGGACCATTTCTGCATAATTAGTTGTTTCATCTTCAACAAGTCCTAAGCTCTTTGCTCTTGCTCGCCTTATAGTTTGCAACATTTTTTTAAGTGTCAAAGTGCACTTTAGGGGTCAAATAGAATAAGTGTCACATTAGGTATCTAGATAATATTAGTAAGTTTACAATATATAAAAATGTGTCTTATAACAACATAAGTACATAAAACATTTTTAGTAACTTACTAAATATTATATAGCTAGCTAATATATTTTTCATATACAAGTAACTTACCTTTTTTGAGTGTATATACGTTTGTCTAAATGTATTTTTCATAAAATGGAAAACTATACTTGGAGGTTACCTTGGTCAAATGTCATTTACTAGATGTGACATTTATGTGTTTGACAAGCAATACTCTTACACATTTTGGAAGCATTCTAATTTTGGTTAAATGCATGTCTTGTAAATGTGTCTTGTCTTGTCAACACTTAGTTTCAAGAAAATGCATGTCTTGTAAATGTGTCTTGTCTTGTCAACACTTAGTTTCAAGTAAATGCATGTCTTTTAAATGTGTCTTGTCTTGTCAACATTAAGTTTAAAGTCTTGTCAATGTTGACTAAAATAGTAATGGTTTAGGAACATGGTTTTTACCTTTGCTAGTTTTAGGAACATGGTTTCTTTATTTGTTTTGCCTATAAATAGAATAAGATTGTTTCACTTGAAAACCTGATGAAAATCCACACACACATAGTGTAGTAGAAAACCATGTAGAAACACCCATTAGTCACCCTTTCTATAATGATCATAATGCTTCTAACATTCATCTTTGTTGTAAGCATATCATACTTCATGATCCACCAAGAAGGTTAAAAGATCTTGAAGTAATCATTCAAGAAAGCATTCCAACATATGAAGATTAAAGGGCACTTGACATCCTCTATGATTGAAGACTTCTTATTCAAGAAGTTCATGTAGATTAGTCATTTTACATCCATTAGACTTTTATGTCATGGATCATCATTGTGTCATCACAATATAGATTAGATGGTTTATGTGTTTGTGCCATAAAACACAAGGTTTTTACGTTGGGCCACAAAACATAGCGGGAGTGGTTGTACCCTTGTAAAAGAACTATCGGGAGTGGTTGTACCCTTGGTAAAGAACTCGACATCTAGCTTTGTGTCGGTAAAATTGTAAGCGACGATGTGAGTGGTTGTACCCTTGTAAAAGAACTCGACATCTAGCTTAGTGTCGGTAAAAGTGTAAGCGACGATTGTAAGGTTTTCTCCGCCGAAAAGGGAGGTTGTTAATCTAGTGAAGTAAATCTCGAGTTGGGTACTCGGGGCGTGGACGTAGGGCAAGGAAAAGAGTCCTTGTAGCCGAACCACGATAAATACTCGTGTCGTGAATGGTTTGCACTTTCCTTTTACTTATTGCTTTGCTTTGATGTTTGCATTATGTGATTGTGTGTGTTGTGACTTGTTGATTGTACTTGTGTGATAACATGTCTTAAGTTATGTTGGTCATAAACAACAAGAAACGTCTTTCATATTACAACAAGCTAAAATGGACATTTGATACAACAAGTAGTAAAGTTTTTAAACGGTAACGTATTCACCCCCCCCCCCTCTACGTTTTCACAAATTTCACTCTCACTTACAAACCAAACGGACCCTAAAAGCATTTAATATTTCACCCATTTTTTATAATTTAAATATCTCTTAAACGTTAATCGTTAAGCGAAAATAATTACACTATCATGACGAGCATTTAATTATCTTTCTATAGACGGGCACTTTGATATACTTTCGACAAAAAAAAAATTCGTTTTTTTCACGTTTTTTTTCGTGGCCGAGAAAATCATATATGTAACTCCATCCGTCCCACTTTATAAGTCCATTTTCTTGTTTTTTGTTGTCCCAAATTATTTGTCCATTTTCCTATTTCAACCTATTGGGTCAATATTTTACCCAAATATTCCCCACAAGTATTTGAACATAAAATAGCCAAATCACTCAATGAATAAAATAGTAAATTGCTATTTCAGTGAGTGACATATAACCTTTAACACAAACAAGTCACTGAGTGAACAGTCACTCAGTGAGTTACCTTCAGGATGTTCAGACCGAGTCTAAGAAGAAAGACTCAATCATTCTGTTAGTGCAAATATTACGATATTTAATCTATACGGTCTCGTTTGTTTTGATTGATGACAAACGTATAACTTGATACATAACGTAAAATGTACAAGTTACTTGTAATCATACTTTGTCTCAACAAACATTCAACTCCTCTCAGCATCTCGAGTCATCGAATGCTACAACACAGGTTCGTACATGTTTGTTATGTAGCATTATGATCAAACCCCTTGACCAACCATTTAGAATGACTAAAATACTTTTAGGGTCTTTAAGTATTTTAAGTGTCAAAGTGCACTTTAGGGGTCAAATAG
>LBNU01030993.1:4899-18563 GCA_014162995.1 Artemisia annua | reverse complement strand
AACAAATGACTACCGGATTGAACGAAGTCCAGTCATGGTTGTGGTTACGTCTTAAGTGACGGCAGAGTCTCAAAATAACTAGTAGTTTACGTTTTTACCAAAATAATAATTAAAACAAGGCAAACTTACCTTTCCTTATTGCAATTTGTTAGACATCTTTTTAAAGAGGAATATAAAACTATGAACGTTAATACCTGACTACGTAGATCTCCCACATGCCATTTTACATCTTCAGTTAATCCAAAAAGACTTCAATTTCAACTGTACTCAACTCCCATGACTGCCTTCACCATGTTCACCCAAAACTCATTCTCACGTGAAGTAAATTCCCTTACCATTTTTTTTAAATAATAAGTTCTTATGTTTTCTTATTATTTTTGTTAAAAGTTTTAGTTTATCTTGTTTTATTTTTTACGGGGTTTGCTAACCAATGCCACTGGGCACATATTAACGGATTAATAGAAAGAATGTTTTCGTTCATGTTCAATTTAAGTGTAAATTATGTTCAAATATGGTAGTTTATCAATTTATTTAATGTGTATTAAATGCATATTTTAATCAAAATAGAAAGTTTGTGTTTATTAATTACACACTAACTTGTGTTTGGCCACTTGTTAGCAAAACCCATTAAGATACAATCACACATTGTAGAGTTGTGTACGTACTCGACTAATTTAAATCCACGCATTTATAATCATGTGTCGACATATACATTATGGGTGACAAACAGTTGTTTTCCTTAAAGAGGTTTTATTTGGCTATACTTACATCTTCTTTATTTTTACTGCAAATATGTAATAAATAAGTTTGATTACAAGTCGCTAAAGTAGTTGGATCATAATTTTACACCATAATAACATTCTTAAAGAAAATAAAAAAGGACAATCTTCATTTACATTACTTATGAAAAAACAAAACATAGTATTCGCACTCAATAGTTTGGCTGGATAGTTTCTGACACAAAACGAGGTCAAATTAAAACACAAGATTTGTGGTTGTCAACCGATGTTTATCTGCACATGAATTATAAAATGTGATCTCGTGTTTGTTTATATAGTGTTACCTGTATAAAATGAGTTCAAGTAAAACACTTTTTTATGGTGAAAATTGTAACAGAACATGTCAACCATTATATGCATTGACTTTGATTTAATCAAAAGCTCATAATTTGTGTGGCAATTTGGTAAACAAGAGGGAGTTCTTGAGCCTATATGATATTAGTAAATGGTATATTGGGACTTTTACACCTTATGAATTTGGCAGTTTCATATATTTGCAAAAACAATGGGATCATTTTCTCTAACTAAGCCCCTTTTCTCTCTCAAATGACAATAAAGAACAATCATCATATTCAATAAACGATTTTTCCAAGAAAAAACGAAACATCAAATCATCAAATACCTATTTTGGTTTCGATATTTTTTCTTTTTCAATTTTTGGGTCGTTTCAGTTTTGTTTATTTTTTTGTTTTTTTTTTTCGGGTTTTAATATTCGTATTTCTATGGGTTTAATTGCATGTATGCCAATCATCATAAACTTGTTTATGACATGAGCTACGATTGTGATGGTTGATTATTATTATTATTATGTTTGAATCAGTGATGAAGATGTAATCGATGATGATAATAAGTTGATGATCGATGGTGATGATGATGCACGATTGAAATGTTAGTAATACAAATCATAATTATTTATGATTTTTCTCAATTTTGTCAAGCATATTTTACAAAACTCATCAAATGATAATAATACAAATAATAAACCACATAATTAATACTCAAGCCTAAATGGGCAACGGGTCGAATGGACTCGAGCCCTAACGCGCCCGGGCCAAAAGAGCTAGAGCCCGAATGGGCACGGGCTAAACGGGCTCGAGCCCGAACGAGCACGGGCAAAACGGGCTCGAGGCCGAACGAGCACGGGCCAAATGGGCACGGGCCAAACGGGCTCATGTTATACGAATGACTTTAGAAAATATCCAAAAAGACGAAATAAATTCCTTAGTTAATGAGTTAAAATATGTCACATAAATTCTTGATATCCGAAAATTTATTGTCAAAAATAATATAATAAACTAAATGCATGATTCACCGAAAAATATTATTTTGGAGTATCCGTCACCGCAACGCTCGATTACCCTGCTAGCGTTAAACACTTAAACTATACAGAGATGAGAATGACTATGTCTTTCTAACATATGCTCTTATTACACTAAACGAAACCTTCGTTTGAAAACAATTTTTGATGGAGATTGTTTTTGGATGCAAAATATTCTTATGAAAACCATCGATTTTCTGATGCACGGCGTTTTCTCATGCAAAGTTTTTGCATGCACCGTATTAAAATAAAAGCTATTGTATTATGGATTATAATAAAACCGATAAAGTAAAATTTATTTAATCATTGTAAGTAAACACTCTTTGAAAATTTGAATGATGAAAAGTTTGATGGATAATTAATATTTTAATACAGTTCGAAGCTTTTGGGATTTAATGACCGTCTAACTATGTATAAAACGAGTAACGAAGCGGATAGATGTTCCATAGGGATCCGTTTGACGTACATGAATTAACACACAATTAAACACGTATGTTTACTATCCTCTTGTTATTTGCTTCAAATCAACAAACGAAACTCGATCTTCTTGGAACATACGAAACTCTCCAAATCTCCGAAGGAGGTGATCTCTATGAGTATCCACACTACACGTCATAGTGTACTACCAGAATCCTAGTTCTCAAGTATTCACAAACTAACAAAGAAACACATGGTTTCTTTGTTATTGGTTGAAATCGGCAAACCCAATGGTTAGGGTTTAATGCCGATCGATTCTAGGGTGTATGATGGGAAGATTATTTTCTTAACTTGTTTAGATTTTCTAAAAGATCCTCAATAACGAATTAGGTGATTTATAATATAGGCTTTCGAATACTCTGAGTCCAAGTTGGACTCAAACCCATCTTTTGATCCCTTATTCAGCCGAACACCACACCCCTTATGGGCTTGTGGTTTATTTGGGCTTTTAATTAGTCCATTACCAATTAATTTTAAAAGGCCTATTAGTTATTTAAGCGTCTAACGGAATAACTAGACCCTTAACTATTTCGGGAATTATTAACTAATATAATTAATATACTTTGCTACAAATATATTAATTAAGGGCCCGTTTGGTTTGGTGTTTTTTCTTGGGTTTAGGATTTAAAAGTCAAATTTAATTGTTTGGTTGCAATTTTAAGATTGAGGTTTAGGTTCTAATCTCAAATATAAGGGTGTGTGCTAAAGTTAAATATTAGATGGGTTTTACAAAAAGTGTGGGACCATCTTTTTTCTTATCCTCATGTTTTTCTTTTTATCCCCCAATTATTAATATAAATAATTTTAAATTTATATTTTAATATATAATATATTTTTAAATATTATTTTCTCTCTCTTATTTAAACTCAAATCCAAATCCCAATCTATAACTTTACACTCAAATTCAAATCTTAATCTAAACCCATCTATAAACCAAACGGGCCCTAAGTTATAAAAATAGTACCCTGCGTATACGTGCATGACCCCATAGGCTCACGTGTTTCTAGCCATGTAATTACCAATTATGTCTTGAGCATTACCAATCACTCCCACTTGAGAATGTCATAATTACATTAACTTATACAAGCGATGGTTAGCATTTAGCAACACGTCATTACTCCTAGAAATACTTGAGTATAGTTTCGTAAACAGTCTCAGTTTAAATGGTTTATTATTAAACATCATTTTATTTTAGATACTTGTCAAAATTTTATTTTTAAAACTCAATATCTTCAAAAAGAAGGTAAATATATACTTTTTTTGAACACAGGAAAACTCCATGCATGTTCCAATACAAAAGACTCAAATTTTGACCAACAACCAGTTAAAATCAGCTGCCACAGTTAATACTCTGACTATATCTTGCTCCAGACAGGAATGTTGTTTGGAGGAAGATGTGTTGTTTGGCCCTGTTTACTGGGGCTATCTTCGATATGTCTCATTCACCTGAATTGTTATTTGTTATTTTCAGATTTCTGAAGTCAAGATTGTCGTTCTGGAGGAATTTATGTTTTTTTTGGGCTCTGTTTACTCGTAATTTCTCATTCATCTGAAATGTTATATTGTTGTCATCAGGAAATTTACAAAACGTGGTTATGTGAAAATGAGGCAGCTGGTTACATGTGTCCAACCTAAGCTTTATTTGCATCTTACACATTTCAATATAACATTTCATATTTGTAAAATGGTGAGGCTCTTTAACCTTACAAAGATCACTGGATCCTAAGCTTTTATTATCCCAAATGGTGAATGCGTAATTATTTATGTACGGGATAATCCCATCTAAAGTTAATTTAGACTGCAGGGGCGTTGAAATCTATTTAATATGTTGCCCGGTTTGTGATGAAGACGGAACAACATCTTTTGGAGAAGTGTGTAGTGGAAAACAAAACACTTGATTTAAAGTGCTTAAATGGTGAAATATACAACATGAGCATATTGACAATTTAAATGATATTTCTCTGTTGCAAGTGGTGGAAATTTGTCTCTGAAACCTAAAATTTGTGTGTGATGCTTTTATTCAATCTACTGCATGTGTCAAAACGGGCGGGTCGGTGGTTTCGGGCCACATGTCCAAAATGGTTCGGGCCTGAACGGGCTTGGGCTTATACAGGCACGGGTCAAACGAGCTCATGTTATACGATTAGNAAAAAACGCGACAAAGTGAATCCCGAAACCTAACACCACATTTATATTTAAATTACTAAACATATTATACTTATAAGTTTTTTAAAAAATAAAACAATTCTCATAGTTTTCAGTTGAGAGAAAACATTTGCCCTTTATGCCTTTAATACCCATTTAACTCTAGAAAAGCCATACATATCTATTTTAAAGAAAAGTGGGGGCTAAGTGCGGCAAATAATTTTACAAATTAACTCCTAAAATTTCATTCTTATGATTTTGGTCATAAATTCTCACCTCTTAAACGATATTAAACAATTCTCTTGCAATTAGATCTCAGATAGGTTTATGAAAGAAAATTTCAATAGGATTTCATGGCTTTGTAACTGTTATGTATATTAGTCAATATTGAATTAATTGGTCATGTGAAAGGATAATAATTGTGTATCAAGTATACAGAGTGGAGAGGACGAGATTGTGCAAACCGACTTGGATTACGATATAGTTTAGGGATGTTTAGATCGACATTCGAAAGTCTATATATGGAGACCATTAGTTTAGTTTTTATTGTATTCTTAAAAAAAAAAAAAAAAAAAAAAAAAAAAAAAAAAAAAAAAAAAAAAAAAAAAAAAAAAAAAAAACAAAACCACTTAACGTTATAAGTTTTGGTAAACAAAGAGACGTATGATGGTGTATTGTTTCGAGTGTTACCTTATTATAGTTTGGATTGGAATCCTCTAATGTTTAGTTCAACATGACTTGTCATGTTCTCTCACATAAACATTAGTGGGTCATTTATTTTTAATTTAAAATAGATCATCTTATGGGACCCACATTCTCTTATGTGAGACAACATGACAAGTCATGTTGAAACATAACATTAGAGGATCTCTATCCTTATAGTTTACATCTTTGTATCCCGTGTTCATACAATTGCTACTTGTGCTCGATACCATTTTGTGATCTATCGTACCTGTAACATCCCGCCTACTCAGACCACAATATTGTCCGCTTTGCCTGCAGGCTCACGGCTTTGCTTTGTGGCCCTCATGTGAGACTTTCCGGCAGGTCACCCATACCAGTGCTACTCTCACATGAGCATGCTTAACTGTCAGTTCCTAAGAACCCCACTCGCAGTAGACCACAAAACACGTGTCTAGTAAGGCCAAGATATTACTTATATACCCAGCATTACTCCAAGCTTCCCGATGTGGGATTTGCCTAGGGTGTTACAGTACCATAGCGAACTTCAGGTTTTGTTATCGTAATTGTCCAACAAGCGGTATCAAAGCCATGTGTTTTCTAGTCTTTAAGGTTCCTGTTCTAATTCAAGGATAAAGCAAAGACAAGGTGCATTCTTGGAGCTGCCGGTTTTGAATAAGAAGGTTTTGTGGGTTTGCAAGCCGACGAGATTATTACAAAGGTGACAAGAAGTTGTCTCATGTTTAGGGTTTCTAAACCGAGGTTTTGAGGACTTATGGACGATTGTTTTTGCAAGAAGCTTGAGTTTAATCAAGATTTCAAGAAGCGGTTCTTATAGCACACGATTTATGAGACTTGTTAGTGAAGTTGGTTAGTAAATAAATTGACAAGTTTTTTTTGGCATGGTTGAAACAGAAGTCAGTGGAGTACATGTTCAGAATCGTGTTTGGTTTAAGATGGAACTGCTTGGAACTTAGGGAAATCGTGAAGCTGGGGATATTCAGGATAGTAATGATGATGACACAATAGCTCAAAGAAAGTTTAAGGTTAAAAAACTTGAATAAATGACAGACGTACACGTACTGCTTGGTAAATGAGTAGGAAAAGTTACACGTTATTGAAAATTAAAGGTGGTGGCAAATATTACCTAGACAAGAAGATAAAAAGGGTAATGCTCTTGTAGTCTTGTTACAAAGAAGAAAGGATATTGCATTGACTAAGGTGATTCTTAAGCTGAGGTTCAAGCAATCAAGCATGGTTCAAAAGTGCCTAGTATCGGGATTGGCTAGGTACATTGTTATGTATGTATATTAGCAAGGACCACAAGTTAATAATATGTATGTTAGTCAATATTGGAAAGTAATTAGTCATGTGAAAGGGTAATACTTGTGTATCAAGTATTCAGCTAAAAGGAGCTTGACAAACCGACTTGAACTACGACATAGATTGGGGATGTTTTGATTGAAATTCTAAAGTCTATAGTAGATACTATTAGGGTTTTTTTTTTTTTTTTTTTTTTTTTTTTTTTTTTTTTTTTTTTAACATAACGTTATAAGTTTTGGTTAATGTCTGAAGGTATATTGTTTCATGTGTTATCTTATTTTAGTAGACATCTTTGTGTATCTCGTGTTCATATAATTAATATTACTGCTTGTTCTCGATGCAAATCTGTGATCTAACGTTCCGCATAGTGAACTTCAGATTTTAGTCATGATTTCCCAACAATAATCCTTTTCACACTCTATCCATTTCCATATATCTCCTAGTTTTATTTTATTTTTCTGTTAGGAAAAAAAAGTAAAAAAATAAATAAATAAATAATAAAAAAGGCATAACTCTCTAAAAAAGTAATTTATGTCCAACGTATATTGCTTTCTAATGTGTACTATATATGAAGCTTATACTTATTATGCTAGCTTCCTTACTAATTATGACATCTATCTTGTATTTCTGACATCGTTTTCTGATCATGATATCTATATTGTATTTCCATCACCTAATACTTTGGCCTAGCTACTCGCTTACCCCTACATCTGTTGCCTCATCATACACCATTTCAACGCTATACAACCCATAAATTAATATTGTGTTTTGGCATGGTCATCCAAAGTCCAAACTACTACGGGTCCTTTGGAGATATAGGATTCGGATACGATTTGATCTTAAACCGCCAAGGAATGATACTCTTATGGAAGAAGTCAAAGTTTACTCCTTTGAATTTGTAATAGAAAATGGAAATTTCTAAATGGATTGAATGGATTGTTGATCCGATGAGTTGTTGCATGAACGCATTATGTAGTCTAGCATCATGCTCAACAAATTTTGCGTTAGAAAAACTATTATGTATATTCACATCCAGTAAAAATGGCAGTAATGTGTGTTTAGCTGGTGTACTGAACTTGTGCAACAATATATTATATACATACACGTTATACATATGATCAGAAACTTATTACCAAAAACTTCGGCTATATGATTCACCTAAACCTTTCTATCTTCAAATTCTTGAGTCAAAGTGATTCATCAAAGTACAAATTCTAATGTTTTACGGGTGTTTTACCTTATTTGGCATCCGGTTTGGTCGGGTCAGGTTATTCCATTATTGGTTCGTTATATGTTAGCATTTAAATTTTATAGAAAAAGTGATGGTCGGTCTCATATGTAATATAGTGTGTCGTGTAGGTAGAATTAGTCATTGGGCCTTGGACTAGTTAAGCTAATATGTTATAAGTTAAGACTTTATTGTAAAAGTCCATGTCCAAGCCCAAGCCCATCAAAGCCTTTAGGGCATCCACGAATTGTACTATAAATACACCTCAAACTCTCATTTGAGGTGTGTGCTTGTATGTGTTTTATGTGTGTTTTTCTTTAATATAAGTTCTATTCCATACGCCTCATATTATACATCAAGTCACCATCTTTCTCATCTCTTTTCTACATATTATACGTGATTTAGATTGATAAAGTTGTGATATTTACCTGATAACAAGTGGTATCAATCGCCTAACAATGATTTAGGAGGGTTTGAGTTTGTGTTTTACGTGTTTTAAAGACTTATATTCACGTTTTTCTTCAAAAATTTCGTATCTTTCTTGTTCTTTTTGTGTTTTTAACACTCTTTTGTTCACAAAATAGTGTTATAAACCTTTCTCAACAAGAAAGTTTCAATCTTTTTGGAAAAAAATAAACTTTTAAAATCGTCCTTGTTTTTGTACTTGATTTCGAAATTTTAAAAATTTTCATAAAAATCATCAAGTTTACAACTTTCTTGTAGTTTTGGTGTTTTTAAGCTTAGAAGTACAAAAATCTTGGATTAAAAACGTGTTTTGGGTGTGCTTTTTGCTAAATAAAACTCGACCAAAATTGTACTATTTATCGAGAACCTTAGACCCTAATCTATCGAGATCCTCGTAAGTTGCTCTTCTTCAGATTTGGTGGCCTACTCAGTGGTTTCTATCTTGTATAAGTTAGAAATAACACTTCGACTTCGGATAACTATCTAAATTGTATAATCTAGATAAGTTTGGAATATCTTTTCGATAAGCAAAATTTTATCGAGAACCTTTGACAAAAGTTATCGAGAACCTCTGCTGAACTTATCGAGAACTTTTGCTAAAATTTATCGAGAAACTTTGCTCATACTTATCGAGAAATTTTTGCATTTCATCGAGAAGTTCAATAGTTATCGAGATCATCTTATCGAGATCCTTATCGAGAACATCTTATCGAGATCCTTGCAAAGTTATCGAGATCCTTGCAAAGTTATCGAGATCATTGGAAGTCTATCTAAATCTTTGATACTTTATCGAGAACTTGCATAATTTTTCGAGAACTTGAGCTTTTTATCGAGAACTTGGGAACTTGGTTGATTTTTGACGACTAAACTTCAAACGGCTATAACTTTTGATCCGTAACTCCGTTTTGGACGAAATACCTGTCAAAACGACCGTGAGATCGAGGAGAACGACACGTTGAATATATAAAGATCATTCAACCCAACCTTCAAGGTCTAAATCCTATCCGAGAAGAAGTTATTGAGGTTACAAGTTTTTAGAACCGATTTTCACCTCAAACCATACACCAAAACTCTACTCCTATTTCGTTGGAACGATCCTAAATCAACTTTATCAAATCATCACTGAATCATAATGGCATCTCAACAAGATATTCATGCTGCCGGTGCTGAAAACCGTCCTCCTATGCTTGAAAAAGGTGGTTATCTTTCATGGACAAGCCGTATGCTTCGCTACATCAAAACCAAAGATGATGGTAAACTCATGATCAAATCCATTGAAAACGGTCCATTCCAGCCAAAAGAAATCCTTGATCCTGGTAATCCAGATGGAACACCTCCTACTCAACCATTCTTTCGTCTCCAAAAGGAAGAAGATTACACAGCTGAAGACTGGAAGCAGATAAAAGCAGATGATATGGCAATGCATCTCATTCAACTTGGTTTACCTCGTGAGATCTTTGCTGCAGTCGACAGTTGTCAATCAGCTTATGCTATGTGGGAACGAGTTAGAAGACTTTGTCATGGAACAGAAATTGGACAACAAGATGTTGAGAACAAGCTTCTAACAGAATGGGAGAACTTCACGTCCACAGCAGGTGAACAGATTACCAGGTTTTGTACCTTGATGAATGAGCTGATCAGAAACAAGTTGGAACCACGACAAATTGTGACAAACATCAAGTTCATCAACAATCTACCAGAAGAATGGGGTCGATATGTCACAATTGTCAACCAAACAAAGAATCTTCATCAGGTGGATTATGATCAACTCTATGACTTTTTGAAGCAAAACCAAGCTGAGGCAAATGAAGTTAGGAAGGAAAAGGTGGCTAAGAATCATGATCCTCTTGCACTCATTGCTACAACACCAACACCTCTACCAGTGAACACACAACAACCATCATTATCTTCCACTCACAACTATGTGCAACAACCATACGTTTCACAACCAACACCTATCTATCAACAATCATTCTACCCACAACAACACGAAGTCATTCCACAACAACTACCAGATCAACAATTCCAAGAACCCGAATTCACTGATAATGATGAGAATCTTGCTGCAATAACTCAAGCATTTGCTCTTCTGACTAAGGCATTCCAAGGACGCTATTCAACTCCAACTAACAACAACCAACGAATTTCATCGAACACTCGTAACAAGCAGATTGCTCAACCGAGGTTCAATATGGGCAATACGGGTCAAATGGTTGGTGTTATGGGGAATCAGCAAGGATATGCTACGGGCTTTCACATGGGGAATCAGAATCAAATGGGTCAGTTTGCAGGAAATAGGATGGGTCAAAGGAATCAGATGGGTCAGTTTGTTGGGAATCAACGGGGTCAGTATGTTGGTAATCAGGCTATGGGTAATCAGGTTGGAAATGTTGCAGCTCAGGTTGGAGGGAATAATGGGAATGTGAACGTGAATCAGGGAAATTTGGTTAAGTGTTTTAATTGTCAGGGTGTCGGTCACATGGCAAGGAACTGTCCTTCTAGGATGGATAAGAAAGATCCTGAGTACTTGCAGAAAGCATTGATGCTGGCTCAGAAGCAGAAAGCAGGATTTCAGTTGAATGCTGAGGAGATTGACTACATGGCACTTATGGATGATATGGAAGATTGTGAAGATATTGATGCGAACTGCATATTCATGGCGAATCTCCAGGAGGCTAAGTACGACACAGATTCTGAGACACCTCCGGTTTATGACGCCAGTGCAATATCTGAGGTACCATTAAACAATTCTTTCAACAATAATGATATGTTTAATATGTCCCCTCATGAGGAACAGCATTCTGAGACACAAGCATACGATTATGATACATACCAGGACACGCCGAATAATAGCAATATTGATTCGACAACTCCCGATATGAATCATAATGGAGGCTTTGTTTCACAGCATGCTGAGAATGATGAGGAAACACGTGCTTTATTTGAATCATTGTTGAATAATTGTCAAATTGAGATTGAGAATGTGAAAAAGGTCAATCGCGAAGCTAAGGCCGCGAATGCTAAGTTGACCGCTGAGCTTGCGAGATACAAGGAAAAAGAAAAAGCTTTTCAATTTCATACACAAAGATTGTCTGAGTTAGAAACTGGTTATCAAAATTCTGTTTCAAGGGAAAAACATTTGCAAATAAAATATGATACACTTGATGTTAATTTACAAAAGCAAATTAGATCCCTAAACGCGGAAATTTCTGATTTGCAAAACCAACTTTCTAAACAAAAAACAGCTTATACCAATCTTGAAAAAGAACGGGATGAGTTGAAAAAAGACTTTGCAAAGAAAGAAGATAAGCTTTTGGAAGAAATCATAGAGTCAGAACATAAGATTGCAAAACTTGAAGATTTGTTGGTTAAAACGGGTCATTCAGCACAAACCATTCAAATGATTACAAATCAAACAGATCCGATTTACCACACAAAATATAAAATGGCTCTTGGTAACAAAACTCCTTGTAATCTCAAGAAAGCCCAGCAAGAACAGAATGTGATTTACAATGCTAATGTGATATATGAGAAACATGATCCTCCTTATGTGCGTGATTATAATGATACAATAGCTCATGCGGAAGAGAGTCAAAACAAAATGAAACAAAAGAATCCAGATTTGAAACCTATTGATTATAACAAATGGAACGAACTTAATGGAATCACTTTTGTCCCTAAAAAACAAACACCAAACGTTTCCAAATCATCGATTTTCAAGAAAATGCTTTCAAAACCACAAGTTGTCTCTAAAAATCTTTCAAAAATGGAACAGATTTCGTCAGACAATCCTTTTAACACAAGTGAAACTAGAGGCATACTTGATGATGTGAAAAAGAGAATTAAAGTTCTTCAAAGCATTGTTGATTCCAAAACAACAATGAGTATTGAAAATTGGCACTTGAGTTTTCATAAAGAACAGAAAAAGGTGTTTCAAACAGAAATTACAATCCCACTGTATAACATCAGTGCGAGAGTAATACATCTTGAAAATGCTTTGTTAAAAGAAACAAACGACTTTGTCAAGGACCATAAATCCCTGGTAAAGGAAGTTAATGAAACTCGTGAAAACATGAAACTTTTGGATAGATTAAATGACTCTCTCTTCGAAGCTGTTTTGTCTGCTGATGTGATGTCTATTGTGTTGCAAACATATTCTGTTGAGGATGATGAGAGACTTCGAGCTGAGACCTCTGCACTTGTTTCAAAATATGAAAATGCTCTTATTAAACTTGAAAAAGAAAACGTGACATATTTTAAACAACTTGATCAAAAAAAGGAAGAATGCAAGTATGACAAATTGTCGTATGAGCGTGATCTCAAGAAGTTGCAAGAGCAATATGATCTTTTGAAGTCTCAGCTTGAAAGCTTAAAAGGAAAGGGTGTGGAAACTATGCTTGAAAAACCAAAGACTTCGGAGAAACCAAATTCTTTTAATACGGTTGTAAAACCAAAAATGTCAATTTCTCGGTTTGCTCCAAAAGTCGATGTGAACAAAGATTTATCAAAAACAGTCACTCCATCACCTTTGCCAATGAATGTTGAAAAAGAAAAGAATGTTGTGAAAAACAAAGCTGTTGTCGAAAAACCAAAAGTGATAGCCCCAGGCCTTTTTAGGATTAGTCCCACTATTGCGTGTGCCTCAACATCTAGGACAAATGAAAAATGCAAAGAGGATAATTCTAATAAGCCTAAGGATGCTAAAAATGACAACAAAATAAATCCTAATGCGTGTGCCTTACCTTCTACAGGAATAGCAAGCACCTCTAGGAATAGCAGACTAAAGCCTAAGAGCAATACAAGGAACAATAGAGTCTTTCCTGTTACTAAGAGTAGTTGCAAGAATAAAGTGGATGAAGTAGAAGAACACCATAGGAATTTATCGCTTTGTAATAAGAGACATATTTCATCTAAATGTAATGTCGAGCGTACTGTTTCTAATGCATGTAATGACTCTGTTGGTTTAAAATGCAAGAAATCTTTAATTAATGATGTTCATGATGAATGTGTTTCTACGAATGAGAATGCGATGTCTAAACAGAAAGATGTTCGAAAAGGACCTAGTGCTAAATCTAGATATGTGGCTAATCTAATTAAAACACTTAGGAACACCACTAATATTTACACGCCTAGGAACTATCTCAAGTATTGTGTTTGGATACCAACGGGTAGAGAATTCACACTCCAGGATGGAAAACTAGAACTAGCTCAAGCTAAACAAGTAGCACCCATCTATGAATGTGATTTG